>JAQJVL010001990.1:0-130463 GCA_035578905.1 Stictocephala bisonia
ACAATGCTCTAAATTTATCTAGTTTCGGATAAAACAAAATTCTTCTACAAAAAACCATGCATAATACAAATTTGCAGAATTAGTTACCCCCATTCTTTATTTTTGTTTTATTTTTATTTATTCATAAGACGCCGATCGTCAAGATATGGGTGAATATGGATTTCGAATGAGTGTGATGAGTGAATTGTTGCAAACTGAAGGCCGACTATTCCTTAGAAAGTTTCATTAATTAATAGGCCCAATGACAAATGAACAGCTGGGTGGTTATCAGCTGATCCTTTTCAAAATGTATTATGACTCTGATTGGGATCGAACTGAGAACCTTTAGGACATGAAGCTGGGATTGAACCGAACTACGCTTACCGACCAATTTAAAAATTAAAAACCAATTACTAAAAATCTGTTATACCTACTACTTGGTTCAAAGTAGTTCTAAAATTAGATGAATATGTGATTTATAAAATAAATATATTTGTTACCTCTGACTGTCCTTAGGAGTGGATGCCCTTGAAGTTTACAGTATGAAAAAATTGTTGATTGACCAATTAGTTAGTTTCGGCAAGCGGCAGTGTTGCTACTAGACAATACTACTAGCCATAGTAATGACAAAAAATATTACAATAGTAAATATCAAGATGATAAAAATATATACATCTGATATTTACTGTATATATTTTTCAAAACAACTTTACCGAATAGGCTGATAATCTTATTATATAGAACCCAAAAAGAAAAATCAACCAAACTAAAAAGCATTTCTCAAAATTTCATTCTTTAAGGAAGTAGAAACAGGCCCTTTAACATTTCCTTTCTCCCATAACATTAACATAAGCATAAATTTAATTTAGTAATTTATTTCAAACAAACGATACTAAAAGCATAAAAATGACAAAAACTTGGCTAGTTGGTTTTCATTAAAAAATGTTTTAAAGGTCATTCTACTAAATCTGACATAATTACACTTCTTTGCATCCCCTAAAGTAGACTTATTGGTTTTTCTAGACTATATAAAACTTTGTTAACTGGAAGACCATTAACTGGCTAAACTTTTATATTGATATGATGGTTTAGAGAGGACCAAGGAGTGAAAGGGTAAGCAGGCATAAGTCCAGGCTGTCACTTGCCTAATTAATTGTTCAAATCTGTAACTGTCACCCACGTCACAAACTAGGGGTGTGCGAGTAGTGATTTTTAAGTTCAAGCCGGTTTAAGTATAGACTCTGTTGACTCAACAAAGTTCTTGGGAATTCCTTAGATAAAAATCTTAGCTGAAAAATCACCTTGAAAAACTCCACAAAAAACTGGTCCACAACTATTTATGCCCTAAAAAGGATAAGATCTCTAACAGATGGAGAGGGTGACACTGATGGCATACCATGCACTGTTTGATTCTTTAATAAGATTCGGTATAGTGGCATAGGAATGGGAAAACCAGAAAGACATGGAGAATTCCTAATATGCCAAAAGAAGGCAATAAGATTATTAACAATTTAAAACAATAGAGAACACTGCAAACCATTTTTCAAAAAGAATAAAATCCTTACTTTAATTTCCTTATACATATATGAAAACCATACTCCTAACAAAAAAGGTCCCAGTAAAAACAAGAAAAAACTTTTCATAACCACAATTTGAGAAATAACAACAACTTAAATTCTCAAACAGCATCACCTCCAAAAAACAAATAAAACACCAATTTATATGGGGTCAAAACTTTATAATCTACTTTCCACAAAACATAAAATCTATTAAAAAACAGTAACACTTTTTGAAAAAAAACCCTTAACAGTACCTTGTGGACAGACCTTACTACAGTATTCAAGAATTTTATGATGAACACACCCTTTACAAAACCACAGAGACATAGACATTATCACATAATACACTCACACTTAATCACTCTACACCTACACAAACACTCACACCATCACACACAAAACCAAATCAAACCTCTAATGAGAAGAAACTTGACAATTCCCCAATCGGATCAAGATTGTGGCGAAGAAGAGGAGGTAAAGGTAAAGGTAAAGTCAAGTAGTTGGCATTTGTTTTGAGTATCTAGTATTTTTCGAGCGAGTATTTAAATAAGAATTTCCTGCTCACCCAAAGAAAATTGTAAAAGGTAGACACTGTCCCTAAGCCCTATGTTCTGCCAGACTCATAAATTTATGCATCTAAAATGAACACAATAATTTTGATTTGTTGTTTTTTTACTCTAAAACATTTGATAAATAAATATTTTTACCTCCTGCCTTCCTACATTTTTATGTGGCACTGTTTTGCTTAACCTATTTTCCTTAACTCATGACTAATATGATGTAAGAAAGCATATTATTAATTGAAACAACGTGAAGATTTCATATGGTTCACTCATATCACAGATCGGATTTTCTATGCAAGCCAAATATACTCTTTCACAGCCAGCCGGTATTTTTATCTGGTGGTTCCGTTCATAGTGTACAGTAGAAACGTACAGTAGTGAAGCTTGTTGGCAAAAGCTGCATCCAACCAAAACTAATCCTAAAATTCAGAGCGTCATCGCCAAATTCAGTCAGTTACTTTCAGAATTGCTTCCTCTCAACAAAAAATTGATTGTGTACAAACCATGAAAAGTGGATCTGTGGGTATTTTAATTTAGAAATAACAAGGTTACAATTAACTGGAAATAAGTTGTGTATTATATAATCAAATTTGAAAATCTAGATGGCAAAGTAGTTCAATTGGTTGATAATAACTAATCAGGTGTTACTAAAAATAAATGTTAAAGTCGCTTAGGAAGAATTAGTTTTTAATTAATGATCGAAAATGAAATGTGTAAACTTAAAACTACTTCAATACATAAGGCTATATTGAACAAACAGATAAATAATTATTTCATAACGAGAAATTTATTAAAACCTGGCATATTCAAATGAAAACCATGGACGTAGTCAGCTAATATAATAGCTTTAGAAAAGGTCTTCCTACACCATGTTTCTCACTCAATTGTGTGTTCGGCACTGGTGGCGCAGTGCTGTAACACAGCTACTTGGGGACAAAGTGTTTGGGAGATTGTAGGCGATAGGTTGATGCATCCGTGTTTATCCACTTAATACCGACATGGCGTCCGCTCAAATGGTTGCTATCGGCGAGGGACACTACTACAGAATTATGGGGTGTCCATGTTGGGTGGTAATCATTGTACGGATTTTGTTGTGGGAGAGATAACTGAGTATCAGGCTTGTCAATCAGCTGAAAATCAGACCAGCACTACGTGGTTAGGATTTCACGTAAAGCTGTAGGTCCCTTAGTTGGCCTGGCTGTTGGGCTATTAATAAATTGCCCTTTCTGAGGAACAGTTGAATTCAGTAACCAGACTACACTCATGCACACTCATCCTACACTCATATAATCATTCATATTCACCTAAAATACCAACAATGTTGTGTCGGCGTCTCATATGTAAGAATGATTGTTTTATATTTTACATTGACATGTTGTAACAATATGAGCAGCGAACCGTTTAGTGAGTTTACGAATCAAAATTATCGTATTTTACCACCCTTTTACACTCCAACTGTGCTATTGTCTAACCTAGTCAGGAAACCGTTCAACTATTTGACAGAAAAACATATCAGTATGCGTAAATGTTACACACAGTTTTGGCGATCAAGGTGTTTATGGGAATAAAAATTAATATATTGTTCGCCACAGATATAATAATATATATATATATATATATATATATATATATAATATATATATATTATTCACACGGATAATAAATCAATAACGGTTATGTTACACACTGCTAGAATGCCATTATCATATTTTTTATGTATGATACAGTATTTTCTTAGCTCAAATCATTGGCAACTTTCCTGCTCAGATTAAAAAAACAGAATAGACCTAAAATCAACTCGCGAGAAATACTGTATACAATAATTTCAGTTCCAAAAAGGAGCTGAACAGTTCCTTGTACGTACAACACGAATACAACCGATATGAATTTTTCCTAGAAGAGATGGAAGTTCGGTTCTTGGGGATGTAAAGTGACCCGTTCTAAGGACAATTTTGATTGAGCGATATTACTGATATGAATAAAAATAGGTTTATTTTTCCACGGGCGTACAGACCATTAGATTTGTGTTGGTAACAGGTCTTTTAGCATCTTGATCTAGATCTCTCGTCCCCTTTCTTGGTTTACAAAGACATTAATCAAGCACTTCTGTTTTAATCACGCTATTTGAGGTTTGGTTACAAGTGACTAGTTGACTACCGTCAAGCAACATGTGTGATCGCTACTTCCCAGCTCTGTTGTTAACTTTGAGTTGAACTAGTTCAAATCAAAATGAACAAACTCTTTCACTCCGTTGACTAGTTCATTTTGACTCTTGTTGTGTACTACCAGTTCTTAGGCGTATTGTTTAGTAATTATGCATACCAAACTGATAACGTGTAATTAAGGGTAAAATAAAAACCAAGGGAGCATGCAGTTTTCGTTCATAACTTATACAATTGATACTCTATAAACTAAATTAAGATGTACCAAAAACAGAATAGTCCATAAAACTAACCAACTTTAGCTCTGTCCAATGGTATACAGGGTGTTCTGAAAAAAGGTGCCCATAAGGCAGGGCGTGATTCCTCACATCAAAAGAAGTAAAAAAGTTCTAATTAACATAGGTCCGAAAATGTTTCGTTAGAGAGTTACGGCTAGCGAAAGATTTCGCCTGAATTTCAGTTCCCCCTGCTGAAAACGAAGCCCTACGGGTATTTGTTGGCTGTTAATTAAGATGTAAAATTTAGCGTTCTTTATGTAAAATGAACTGAAAAATTGAATAAAACCGTTTCCAGACCTGTAGCTCGCAGTAGGTTTTTAAGATATTGTGACGAAATACGCGAAACTTGGTCCCGAAAAACAAGTTATTTTTAGGTTTAAAGCAGATTTACTATGTTAAATGTACAATAAACCCAACATTTTTTTTTACAGAACTTTTAGAAAATTTAATTTTCGAAGAGAAAGATGTAAATAAGCTCTATAATAGACAAACGCAACCTTTAAAAAATAATCCTTAATTAGGCCTACATACAAAACGCATGAAAAATAGACAAAATCTGTTAAGCTCTCTACAAATGTAATATTGAAATTAAACAGCTGTTGTAATAAAACAAATTAATGAGTTACTAATATTTTTTATCAAGTAAACATTTTTAACCAATCATAATTATCATACATAAAAAAGTTTATCTGAATATCATTCAACAAAAAAGTTACACTTGTCCTAAAAAACTAACCACGTCACAGTAGATTTTCAAAATGTTTCCCCTCATTCAAAATACAAGCATCCAGCCGTCTTCTCATAGACTGCCGAACTCTTTCGAAGATCCCAGGTGTCTCACGTATCCTTTGAATTCCCATTAATAATCCTTTTGTGCGCAACTCTTCTATGGTATCCACAGGGGAGTCGTAGACAAGCGACTTTAAATGTCCCCATAAGAAAAAGTCAAGAGGATTGAGGTCAGGTGACCTTGCAGGCCATGCTACTGGGGCTCCTCGACCAATCCATCTGTTTGGATATGCTTCATTTAAAAATTCGTCTTACTTGTAATGTGTAATGAGCTGGAGGCTCCATCCTCCGCATGAACCACATTTTGGGTTGCGTGTGTGTAGGTGGCACATCTTCGAGTAACTCATTCAGATCAGATCGTCAAGAAATGTAAATAATTTTCACCCATTGAGCCTATCAGGTAAAGAACGAATAAAAATTGTATCACCCAGAATAGCAGCCCATACGTTTTATAGAAAACTGATATTAGTGACGGTTCTCTGAAATAGCATGTGGATTTTCAATTGCCCAAATGTGAGTATTGTGGGTGTTAAGAATAGCCATTCTTGAATATTTTGCTTCATCAGTAAAGATAATGTTATTTAAAAAATGTGGATTTCTGCACCTTTGGATAAGCCATTGGCATAGCTGAACACGAGGAAAGTAATCTCGAGGCAAAAGAGCCTGGACCCTTTGATAGTGATAAGAATGCACTGCTGCTCATTGTAAAATCTTCCAGACAATTGAATTACTAACACCGAAATCCAAAGGCTAGTTCTCTAGTACTTCTTCCAAGATGATTCTCTATTTCGTCCAACACGCCCTCCTCCAATTCAGCTGTACACATTGTACGTGGCCGTTCCTGATCTACCAACTTTTCCAGGTTTAAAGGGTTCCCGGTCTCGCTTAGCCTTCTATGAATGGAAGAAAACCATGTTATGAGTCGGTAACTGTCTACGAGGGAAGTGTTCCTGATAGAGTCGTCTAGCCTCACCGACTGTTGCAAATGTGCAAGACCGTACATTTAATGCATGTCTGCCATTTCACCATTAGTGTACATAATATTCATATTACCTGCCATGATGAATAAGATATTATTAGCTATCAAAAATCACTGCAAAGGCACTCGCACTAACTTGTATTAAAGTACAGATCCAATACACGCACATAATGAGCAATGGAAAAATAGCTGCTTGTCATGTTTATTTAAATTATTATAAACAATGTTACAATGTTTAAACATATGTTTTAAATAGAAATTATTTTGTTCCTTAAATCAAATGTTTTAATACAACAGCTGTTTTAATTTCAATATTACATTTGTAGAGAGCTTAAACCAGATTTTGTCTATTTTTCATGCGTTTTGTATGTAGGGCTAATTAAGGATTATTTTTTAAAGGTTGCGTTTGTCTATTATAGACTTATTTTACATCTTTCTCTTTGAAATTAAATTTTCTAAAAGTTCTGTAAAAAAAAATGTTGGGTTTATTGTACATTTAACATAGTAAATCTGCTTTAAAACCTAAAAAGAACTTGTTTTTTCGGGACCAAGTTCGCGTATTTCGTCCACATATCTTAAAAACTACTGCAGCTACAGGTCTGGGAAACGGTTTTATTCAATTTTCAGTTCATTTTACATAAAGAACGCTAAATTTTACATCTTAATTAACAGCCAACAAATACCCCGTAGGGCTTCGTTTCAGCAGGGGAACTGAAATTCAGGCGAAATCTTTCGCTAGCCGTAACTCTCTAACGAAACATTTTCGGACCTATGTTAATTAGAACTTTTTTACTCCTTTTGATGTGAGGAATCACGCCCTGCCTTATGGGCACCTTTTTCAGAACACCCTGTATAAATTGTGTTCTTAGGTGTCAATAAGTGTATTATAAAAAAATGTTAGAAACATTTGCAGCGTAACCAACTAATTTTCAACGGTTGGCGATTTGGCCCTGCCATAGATCATAGCCTGCTAGTGTCTTGTGATGCACAGACGAACAGCTAAAATTTAATTCTTTATGCTCTGTCCATATTCTAGTACAATTATATTACAATCAATCTAACCTCTGAAAGTGGAAGTTTCTCTTCATGTATGTCGATCAAATTGTTTTCCTCTTCGCCCATCTTGGGATATCTAGGCATATAAAGTAACACGATCAAACAAACCATATATATTCTTTATCTAACCTGAAATATATCCTTGATCTATGTAAATAATTGTTGATTAATTTTACAAGTAAACATAATGTTATATCTAATTTTTACATGTTTACAAAGTAGTTATAGAATGTAGATGAATACCTGATCTGAAAAATAAATATACAGTAGATCCTCGGTTATCCGAGGTAATTGGGGACCGAGATCAACTCGGATACGTAAACAAATTGGATAATACAGAGGTTTATGGTAAAAATAATGTAAAAGCCATGAAAAACATACAAAAACTAGTTTATTACTAGAAAAAACACAAAATATTGTAAATGTAAGGAACAGTCCTGTAATACAGTAGGAACATCATCATGTTATGCCTTTTAAAAAGTTTTATTGTATTAACGAAGGATGACAGGAATTTAGGAATAAGTATTCCATTATAAAACGCTACAACAGTTGGTAAAAAACTACAACAATAGAATTTAAACTGTAAAAATCTAATGTAACGTCCATTAGGCAGCATTGTGGATGGGCAATTTCCTTTAATGTTACATTTGTTGACAACGAAAGCAGAGTACTCCTTCATTCATGTTAACCGATCTTCCAGTGTCATTGTCTCAACCTACCTTTTTGTATTTCATCTATCTACGGTCCTCGGTAGTATTCACATCTTGGTTTTAAGTGCAGGGTACCGTTCAGATCCGATTACCAAACAAAATTATCATATTTATCCTGTCATTTGACATATTCTGCATTACTATCTTAATAGTGCAGGGAACCATTCAACATTTTCACGGAAGAAAATGATCGTTTCAATACCATATTTGTCGTATCATATTGGGCGACAAAAACACTGATTGATTCATCATTTCAATTTCGTATAAGAATTCAATTGTCAACCATTACCACTTCATATCAAAACTCTTGATAAAATATTGGACAGTAACAGTAACAACAAAAAATAGCTACAATATTTCCAATACTGTATTATAAAATCACAACAAAGTCAACACACTAAAAACTACCACATTTTTTTGCAAAGAAGTAGAGTGGACTAAGCCGATGGTGTCAGGTGGTGATGTGTCATGCATGAGTGAATGCATTTGGGTGGGAAAATCTTTCCTATAGAAGGGTACATTATCATAAATATGTCACATGACGGCCCTGCAGCACCCTAACCTAGCTCAAACCAGCCAAATAGAGACATTGATTACTTGTCAAACAATTATATGATGTCATGCTATAGATTTCCTTTTATTAATAGCTTTATGTTTATTTTTCAGCGTCTGATGACTAGCTCGGTTAACCCCGAAGCCTCAGTTTAAACGAGGCTCGGATAACCGAGATTCTATTGTATTTGTAAAATTGTTAGCTCAATGTCCTTAGAGTGCCAGCTTGCAGTTTACGGTTGAGTTGAGTGAAACATAATTTTGATTGAGCAATTAGCCTAGGCACGCAGCAGTGTTGCTACTAGTCAATGCTACTAGCCATCTAACTGATTAATAAACATCAAATGATAATAATATTAGATATTCAACACTTCTTCAAACTACATTATGAATAAGCTAATAATTGTTTTCATGAGAGAGCCACCTCTTCACTCCTCATCCAAGTCCAGCTGTCACTGGCTGTGAAACCAGACTAATTGTTTGATCTGAGTCTGTAAACAGATAGTCCATAGAAGTAACCAACTCTTGCCCTTTACGATGGTATGTAAATATTTTCATAGAGTCAATAAGTGTATTATAAAAATGTTTGAAACATCCGTAGCATAAACAGCTATTTTTCTAATTGTTGGTGATTTAGGAACAAATATAACCAACTTATTTTCAACGGCCCACCGATTTGAAAGTTAAAATGAGTGTAAAGGAACTCCCATTGTGCATATAAGAAAAAATATTCCAAAATAGCTTAAGTTTTCTAAATTATATCCAGTTTTTGGATATTAGTATTATAAATATTAAATATAAGGGGAGGTTTACAACGTTTTATTGTATGAAAGTTGGCAACGACAAATCCTATCCGCTATAACATAGCGTTTAGACAGCAAAACATACATTTTGTCGATATAGAATGAAAACCGTTGACAGAAATGAAAGCTAACAAGGCAAGCATTGTTTTGCAATAACTGGAATGATAAGACCAAGCGTGCAAACACTTTTTCCTTGTTTGTCATATCGCCAGAAATAGATATCACTATGTATACCAACTTTCCTGTCCTGTTTTATTTGGTTGCACCATTTTGACTTGCATCTCTTTCATTGTTATTAAACCAACAGTCAAAATAGTCGAGAATAATAAGGTGCTTCTTCCATTTTTGAAGTATAATATTAACATAAACTAAACGTTCACAGCACTGAGCCCAGCTAAACAAAACAAAACAGAATAAACAACATGGGTTACAGCACTGTAACATGTATTAGATTTAACAGGTTACACAAAATACCCGATTATTTTTTAACTCCCAGTCATGATACATGGTATGGTTTATAACAAACATATAACTGCAATGCATATTGGTAATGGAGAGTAAGTATACCACGATGAAAAGTAAACGGAACTGTAACGGAACTACGAATGAAACTTAAGATTCTTGCATGTTACAGTTAAATTATCGATAAAAGAACAAAACTTTGAGCAGTAACTCTGTATCGTTAAGTAAAGCCGCAACGCCCGTAGCTCATTATAGTAACGTAACATAAAACATAACTTCAGCTTCATGACCTTTGATAACTTGGAACGTTAGCTAGACCAGCCGCAACGAATAATGAGGCTTCAAGCCATTAAGTAACGTCAGGCCATTACAGAAAAACTGTCCTGGAACCTAAATGGCAACGCGTTGAGAGTAACAGGTTACAAAAATAACAGATTATTATAACACATTACCAGAACATAATAGAATTATATAACAGGTTATCGAAAAAGTAACTGTAATTCCCATCTCTAGTGTAAACGTCAACAAAAACTGAAAAACAAAATGGCTAACAAATTGGATCCACGGCTAGCAGTACATTTTATATTGGAACTCCGCCGAGTCTGTGGTGTAATGGTAGTAGCTACATTAATCGTTATTTCATTATTTTATGTCACGATGCCAGAACAAACAGTTCCGCACATTCTATCTCAAATTATTTTAGCTTTTCAATTTCAATAGTTTACGTTCCATGCGTAGTTGCTTTTAAATATTGAACGCGATTTAATTAAATCTGTCCGAAATCATCTATCTTAGAATATTCTTACATTCTTCCATATGAGACGCCGACACAATGTTGTGCGTATTTTAAGGCGAATATGAATGGTTATATGAGTGTAGGATGAGTGTGGATGAGTGTAGTCTGGTTACTGAGTTCAACTGTTCCTCAGAAAGAGCAATTTATTAATAGCCCAACAGCCAGGGCAACTAAGGGACCTACAGCTTTACGTGGAATCCGAACCACGTAGTGCTAGTCTGATTTTCAGTTAACTGACAAGCCTGATACTCAGTTATCTCCCACACACAACATCCGCACAATGATTACCACCCAACCTGGACACCCCAGACTTCTCTAGTAGTGTCCACGCCAATAGCAACCATCAAGCGGACGCTATGTCGGTATTAAGAGGACCGAGCATCCAACCTATTGCCTACAATCTCCCAAACACTTTGTCCCCATGTAGCTGGGTTACAGCACTGCGCCACCATGCCGACAATAGTTTAGTCGGTGAACTTTAAAAGTTATGTAACGAGGTTTTGAAACGGTTCAATTACTGATTCTTTGTGATCAGTTATCACTTTTTGTTGTCAATACCACTGTACGTGTATGGGTGAGCGGATGGGTCAATACCACTGTACGTGTATGGGAGAGCGGGGTGGGTCAATACCACTGTACGTGTATGGGTGAGCGGTGTGGGTCAATACCACTGTACGTGATGGGTGAGCGGGTGGGTCAATACCCATTGTACGTGTATGGGTAGTTTGCAGGTTGTTTACCAAGAATCTAAGAGTCATGTGAAACATCCAACCACTCCACTGTTCGTTTCCTGGAAACGAAAGTTAAAGACTGTAAGTGTCTGGAAGGGTAGGTGGGGTCAGTAGCACTGTACGTGTCTGGGAGGGGGCGGCGGTGGGTCAGAAATACTGTACGTATCTGGGAGGGTGGTGGGTCAGTAGCACTGTACATGTCTGGGAGGGCGGGTGGGTAACGACTATCTGGAACAGCTTATTTGGACGTGCCTTCTTTATAAATCACGAGAATACCTTTCGAATATTTTGAATCGGTTTGGTTGAATGGGTAAATGTAAACTACTGGAACTATAAATGGGAATTGATACTAAATCAGTCATGTGATTGCAGGGAGTATGCCCAAACAATGGATCAAACAATTTCATAGTGTTCCCTGTGTTCTTTTATGAGGGATTGGCCAGCATAAACAAAAAAGTGAGGCAGGTCGTAAATGGCTCAATGGATTGGTTTTAGCTTTATGACAGGAGATAACTTTTATTTTATATTATATATTGCATGACTTTTGGATCTTAATCCAAATACACATCACAGCTTTTAAAAATTATTACATGGTAGCTGACAAAAACTTTAGAGGAATATCACTACTTAATTGTACATATAAAATACTGTCAAAGTTAGAATTAATGCAGCTAATATATGCTACTGGAGTCTCCTAAAGCTATTCAAAAGTAAACTACTGTCAAGACCCACAAAAATAAGAATGTACAGTAGACTCGTGATTATCCGAGCCTAGATTAACCGAGCCCTCGGTTAACCGAGGCAAAAGTCGGAGAGGGCGGGTCACAACCGTGTTGGTTATCGTAGAGATTAAATGCGTGTGGATGCGAATTTACGCGAATATAGCGATTCACGCATCAGGAATGCCTCTACCCGGTCGCTGCTAGGTCGAGCCGGAGTTCTCGGAAGTCAACCCACCCCCTTTTATTAGGAACTGAGTTTATTGCAGAATTGTTCTAATTTTGTCAGTCGTCCTCGTCAGTCAGTCTGAGTTGTCTATCTAACGTGGTTGTTTGCTGCATTTTTATTGTTCCAAAGTAACGGCGTATTACAGTATTTTAAAACCGGTTAATTTTTAAGTGTTTTAATTTAATGTTTCTTAGTTTGTAGGCCTATTTAATAAGTGGTTTTTAGTTTTGTTTCATACGTTTAATTATTTTTTATAAGTTCATTTTTGTGTGTGTGAAAGAGAATCTTACTGTGCAAAATGAGTTTAAAGCGGAAGCGAGTAGTGGTTTCCTTAGAAACAAAATTAAATGCGATTAAAAGGTTAGAAAAAGGCGAATCTATAAAGAAGGTTGCTGCAGAGTTGGGTGTCGGTGAAGTGACTGTTGGAGATTGGAGACGAAAGAAGAAAGAAATCGAACAGTGGGTTAACCAAAGTGCGAGTAGTGGGAGTGGCTTAAGGCGGAAGACAATGAAGAAAGGAGATCATGGTCAAACATCGGAAGCGCTATACTTGTGGTTTTCGCAGTTGAGAGGTATGGGCAGCCCTATAAGTGGACCCATGCTCCAAGCTAAAGCTCTTGAATTTCATAGGAAATTTAAGGATGGGGAGGAAAATTTTTGTGCTAGTGAAGGATGGATGGATACCTGGAAGAAAAAATATGGCATCCGACAATTAAATATTTGTGGTGAGAAGCTTTCTGCCGACCCATCTGAAATTGACAGTTTTTATTCAAAACTTGAAACCATAATCTTAAATGATGGACTTACGTCAGATCAAATTTTTAATTGTGACGAAACCGGGCTCAATTACAAAATGCTTCCATCGAAAACGTTAGCAGCTAAAAATGAAGCAAATGCACCCGGTTACAAAAAAAGTAAAGAGCGAGTGACAATCATGAACTGCTGCAATGCTTCCGGTTCATTAAAATTAAGACCCCTATTAATAGGGAAAGCCAAAAACCCAAGGGCATTCAAAAATGTTCAAGTAAATTGCTTGCCAACAGTTTACAAAAACCAACAAAATGCATGGATGGACTGTACCATTTTTAAAACATGGTTTTTTAACGATTTTGTCCCAGTTGTTGAGGCATATTTAAAGCAGAAAAACTTGCCCCAGAAAGCATTGTTGTTGCTAGATAACGCGCGATCTCATCCGGATGCAAGTGACTTAGTTAGTGGTCAAATAAGAGCAGTTTTTCTTCCACCCAACGTGACATCGCTCATCCAACCCCTAGACCAAGGTGTTTTGGAAGCAATGAAGAGAAACTATCGACGAAGGCTTCTCCAAGTGTTGCTAGCCAAGTTAGATGAAGGACTGACGGTAACGGATGCACTTAAGAAAATCACTGTCAAAGACGTTGCTTATTGGATTGCATCTGCGTGGGACGACGTAAAAGTGTCCACGATTCAAAAATCGTGGAAAAAACATATTCCAAATAAAGCACAAAACAAACGACACGCAAAAGGAAACTGACGACTGTGTAGTCGATTTAGCCAACCTAGTTAATCATTTACCAGTTGAAGAACCAATCATAAATGAAGATGTAATCAATTGGATTAATGGAGACGAAGAAATGGAATTGTCAGACGACGCAATTGCCGATCTCATTGTAAACAAAAACAATAATGAAGAAGAAGAAGATGAAGACACAGATGATGCTACTCCAAAGATTACTCATTCCGAGGGATTGAAGTTACTTGAAGGAGCACTCGCATACGTTGAGCAACAAGAGGAATCAACTCCATTCGATGTCCTCCATTTTCAACGTTGGCGGAACATTGCGGCATCAAAGAGAGGCACGAAACTTACGCAAAAGTCAATCAAAGACTTTTTCAAACATTAATATTTACTGATTAAGGTAAATGTTTTTGTATTTTATATAGTTATATGTGTTAGTTTATTAGTTTGTACTATTAGTATGTTAATGGTAACACAATTATCGATTTTTACGCGTTTTTCTTATCAGTACAACCATTGATTTTACTATATAAAGAGATACTCCATCCATATGGGAGAGTTGTGGCGAGGCCCCAAAACTGTTTTGAGGCCCCACGCTGCGCTGCGCATAGCCCTATTTCCTCTCTCTCTCACTTCCCTCCTCTTAACCCACTCTCCCATTCTCCAGACAGCCGCCCCGCCCTCCCCTCCTCAACCCACTCTCCCATTCTCCAGACAGCCACCCCGCCCTCTCCTTCCTCTAGTCACACACACAAACAACGTCCTGCTTTGATAAATATTGCCAACTTTTATCCGGGTTGTCTGTTATTTCATTTGCTTGCATCTCTTTCGAATAATATAGAATACTGTGTTGATACTATTACAGTAAAACTCAGTTGACATTCATTTTGAATAAAGAAATATTTATAACTGAATAAATTAAAACACCATATTGATTTATATGATTAACACACCATGTATTTGTAAATAGACACACTTGAATAGACCGCTAACTTATCGGCAATGCTGGCGATAATTACTGCTGATTTAAGTAAACATTTTCATATTATATAGCCCATCTGAAAAATCTTTATTCATTGCATTTTAACCATCGATTAGGTGATTAAATCGACTGTTGGACTAAATCATTAATCTTTTCGTATTCGGTAATTGATTAAAAAATAAATTGTTTTCAAATCCAATCAATGACTCCCATTTCAATTATGAAATTAATCTGCAAATATTCCAGGAATATTTAATATAGTGAAATATTACAAAATGTGACATTATTTATTTCTTTGGCAAAATAAATATTGAAATAGGCCTATGATATTTATATAGAATAATACTGGGCAAAATATAAAACCCAGGTTAGATTAAAATGTCGTGATAGGGTTAGAAAAAATCATAACAAAACCACTAATCTACTTGTATACAAGATAAAAATAGCTTTCATCTTATGGCCTGACAATCTGTGTATAGGCATTTATTTTAAAATAGCATTATTAATCTTTTTATTATAAATGTCTGTTTTATTATTACTGTCTTTAACATTAACATATTTTTTGGTTCCAAGTAATTACATGATTGTTTGTAAAATATTTCATTGTTTGGTGAATGGTCAGTTTTTTTAAGAATTATAAAGTTATGACTATTATTACTTCTTGAGAAAAACAATCTCAATGTCAATTGAAATTGGTTAGGAAATATTATCGTTATAGAATATAACTAACTAGACTACTGATTTAGTCAATTTTCATTATTTTAATCAGGTTGAAATTATTGTAAATTGATTAAAGAAAAAATATATATTTAAAAAACATTTAAACATATGAGTCTAGCAATACATATAATTGCATAATAGAAGACACACAATCGCCACCTGCAGTGTTTACATTCCTGAAAATATAATTCAATTAAAGTATAAAAATAATCTAAAACTTTAGACACAAATAACTCAAAAACGTGAACAAGAGAGTTGTACATGTGTTTTATGACAATGGCTTTTAGTCAAAAACAAAACAAACAAAAAACATAATTTTATATTATATCAATATTAAAATTCCTGAAAATATAATTCAGTTAAAGTATAAAAATAATCTAAAACTATTGACACAAATAATTCAAAAACGTGAACAAGAGAGTTGTACATGTGTTTCATGACAATGGCTTCTAGTCAAGAAAAAAAAATCATTTTATGTTATATCAATATTAAAATTCCTGAAAATATAATTATGTTTTATTTTTTATTAATTAAAAATTAAAGAATTATTTTTCTTTAATATTGGAAAAACTGAACTTAACTTCAACATTTCAGAGAAAATGCCAGGGTAGTACTAAAACTGACGCTAATTACCAGTACTGAAGCGATTTCATCTATAATGAATTTTAATAAATGAACACTAATCATATCAAAACCTGTTGATTTTTTATTTTTTAAATTTTTCACTATTTTTTTTATTTCATTTACAGTAGTTGACTCTATAAAGAATGATTGTGGATAAGAACGAATAGGTGGGAGATTCGATGTGGGAACTGTACGAGGTCGGTCGGCTTGGACAGCGATGAGGTATTTGTTTATCTCATCTGCGATAACGCTTGGGTCTGTCGTGATTGTTCTGTCTTGTAACTCAATGCGCTCTATTTTCTTGTTTGAGGCCTCTCCTGTCAAACTATTTATTACTTTCCACTGTTGTGATATGTTTCCATTGAACTAACAACTATATAAATAACTAACAAAACAGAACTAACAAAACTATATAAACAAATAACTATTACAAATTAACAATAATATAGTTAAAAAAATAATACGTAACTTTGGGTTTTGTGCATAACTTTAATAATATGGTTTCAAACTGAAGCCACCACCAAATATATATATATTAATGATAAGCATACACTTTCAAATAAGGTAAATTAAATTAATCCTAATTAGAAGAACAGGGCTCTTTATTAATAGCCAAACACTTCAACTCTAAATCTGTGGGGAGTTATTTAGGCTATACATGTTTAAAAATTATTGTAATTTAATATTAACATTTAAATGAATGGCAAACATACTTATATTAAACCTCTGCGGTTAAAAAGATAAATAAAAGTCAAACAAATTATATTATTTACAGTTATTTAGCTACAAATTAGATTAATTAGGACATACATTAATTACGGTGATAATTTAAATCACTAATGAGAGATAGGAAGAGGGTCCTATGACAAAACATCCGAGCTGCACCTAAAACGTTACAGGAAAACGTTACAGGAAAAACTGAACGTTAAGTTCAGCTGATATAGATAATTATTATATTTTACCAATAACCAAGAAGTTATAAGCACAGAATAATCAGATATGTGCTTATTTTGTAGTATAAGTTTGGTGCTATTCGGAATCAATCAGACCAGTGACAGACAATTCAAGTTATTTTTGACGAATTGTGATATTTACGGAAATATTTCTATAGCATAGCTTGTGGTCTAAGTTGCATTTTTGAGCGGCCAAGACTGGACGGACTATCTGAAATCGGTATTGCGCGCAACTCGAGCACTGATTTAAACTCCATAATAGACTCCGTAATAGACTCCATAATAACCTACAACAAAATCATGCATTTGCTTTATAGGTTTGACCTACACCTTTCACTCACTTCTCTAGTCAAAGTGAAAATATGTTGGTAATGAAAGGTTATATTTGAGATGTACAGTATATATCAATTTTGTCCCATATGTACATGTTATGTACAAAATCAATTGTTCAAAACATAATACTAGTGTTGAGTTGAAATAATAATAGAAATGTTTATTAATTTAACAATACTCTTAATTTCATCTACATCTGGTTGAGTTATAAAGAAAGAATGTTGATACTGTAGTAAGTACGTAGAGGTGGAAGGGTATTGGAATGTACAACATCTGGATGGCTAGACTTGATTGCGATAAGGTGATCGTTTATCAGCAATGACGGAAGGCAAGATGGAGGGGAGACAGCAGTAGACCAGTACTTCCGGGCGAGTCTTAAGAGAAAGAGAGAGAGAATGGGGGAATGAGAGGGAGTGATTAGTTCCTTTACTGCTCACAGGTTGTGCAACCGAACAGTCGAAACTGGAGGCAATTTCCGACAGGTTGCAGCACGGTCGCTCCCATTTTCCGTGCCTCAAAATTTAACATTGGATGGAACTATCTTCTATGTATAGTAAAATCAATGGTACAACCCATCTCGGGATTATCCGAGTTTTTTGTGTATCCGAGGTGGTCTCGGTCCCAATTACCTCGGATAACCGAGAGTCTACTGTATATAGCTATTGTACAACCTGTTTTATTGTATGGATCTGAGGTATGGACCCCAACAATGTATAACAAAAAAAGATTGATTACATTTGAAAACAACATTTTAAGAAGAATATATGGACCTACCTATGAAGCAGGAGTAAGGAGAATGAAAAAGAACAGGAGCTTAGAGAGTACAAGAGACCTGATATTGTGGCGGTGGTTAAAAGCAGAAGAGTAAGATACCTTGGTCATGTGAGGAAAAAGGAAGAAGAAAAAATGATAAGAAGCGTATGGATGGGGAAACCAGGAGGAAGGCGGCCTCTAGGACGACCAAGAATAAGATGGGATGACCAAGTGGAACAGGACGTGAGAAGTCTTGGTGGAGACATCGAGATGGCAGAGGATAGAGGACTGTGGAGGCAACTTGTTGGCAAGGCCAAAAATCACCTTGAATTTAAGTGGCCACAGGAGTAAGAGTAAGTAAGCTGACAAAAAACCATATGATATATATACCCTAGTTTTAAGAACGTGTTATTTGTAAGACAAACTAAACTAATTAATTGTTAAGTATACACTTAAACATTGTTACTAACTTAATTATTGTACTGTATGTGTTAGTGCCGTTTAATTACCAGTAGCATCACTGTCTTCATTTACCGATAACAAATAGCAACAAAAGTGATATTATTGAATTGAAGCTTCTCTTGACTCTTACAAATTGCCTGAGTTTGCAGGATTCTTGCATGAGAGCGTGAGATGATCTTTGAATGCGTGAGACTCAAGCATTTTATGTGAGAGTTGACAGGTATGAAAAAAAAACAGTCTGCGGTTGACTGTCAGGATTAATTTAATTATACTGATTTAAAGGAATACAGTATAAAATGACATATACTGACATACAGCAAATGCTGTGTAATTTCAGCTTTGCAATAACTATCCTGTTGATGTATAAAATTATAGTATTCGTATCAAAATATAATAAATCAATGATACTTCTTCTTTGTATAAAGTAGGGGTGTGCGAGTACTCGAAACTTCAAATAGTTGATCGAGTATTTTACTACTCGAACTCGGCTCGAAGCTTCCGAAACTACTCGAAGTTCAATCGAGTAGTTGTATTTCACGAAATATCTGATTTACATCTTAATTTAGTTTTAAGAGTAAACAGTTTTATAAGTTATGAATAAAAAATGTGCACTTCCTTGTGTTTTATTTTACTCTTAATCATATGTTAACAGTTTGGTACGCGTAATTATGAACTAAACAATACGCCTAAGAATAGGTAGAACACGACGACAGTCAAATGAACTAGTCGAAGTAGTGAACGAGTTCGTTCATTATGATTTGAACTAGTTCAATTCAAAGTGAACAACAGAGCTGGAAGGGAAGCGATCACACATGTTGGTTTTTCGAGTCTACCAGTCACTTGTAACCTAACCTAAAATAGTGTGAATAAAAAACAGAAGTGCGGGTTAGTGTCTGTATGACCCAAGAAAGGGGACGAGAGATCCGGTTCAAGATGCTCTAAAAGACCTGTTACCGATTTAAATCTAATGGTCTGTAAGTCATGGATATTATGGATAGCCTATGTATCGAAATAGTTTCAAGTTGCACACATTTCATTACCGATCATAATTTTAAAACTAATTCATCCTAAGCGACTTTAAAATTTATTTTTAGTAAACCTGCTTAGTTCTTATTATCAATCGATTGAACTACAGTCTTTGTCATCCAGATTTTCCAATTTGATTATATAATTCAGATCTTATTTCCGGTTAGTTGTAATCTTGTTATTGTTGAATTAAACATCCACAGAATACAGATCCACTCTTCTTGGCGTGTACACAATCAATTTTTTGTTGAGAGGAGGCAATTCTCAAAGCAAATGACCGCATTCGGCGATAATGCCTTAATTTTAGCATCCGTTTGGTTGGATGCAACTTTTGCCAACAAGCTTCGCTACTGTACGTTTTCGCGGTACACTTTGAACTGAACCACCAGATAAACATATCGGCTGACTGTGAAACAGTATAATTGGCTTGCATAGAAAATCTGATCTATGATATGAGTGAACAGATTAAATCTTTATATTCCACGTTGTTTCAATTAATAATATACTTTCTTAGTTTCTTTCATCATATTAGTTATGAAAAAAGGAAAAAGGTCAATCAAAACAATGCCACATGAAAATGTAGGAAAAAAGTGTTATCTATCAAATGTTACAGTTACAAACAACAAATTAATATGATTGTGTTTAGTTAAGATGTATATATTTACGAATCTGTGAAAACTTAACATAAGCTTAGGATGGTGTCTGCCTTTTACAGTTGCCTTGGGTGAACAGGAAATCCTTCTGTAAATACTCGCTCGAAAAAAATGCCAACTACTCGACTCGAACTCAAGAATCACTACTCGCTCACCCCTAGTATAAGGGAATATATTTTATTATTTAGAGAAACAGCAACTTGTTCTTCATCATTGTTTCATCTTATCTATTAAGAAACAGTACTCCAATACTGTTCTCCATATGATGAATTGGCCGGTAGCTCAGTAGGTTAAATCCCAGCTTCATAAGCTAAGGGTTCTCAGTTCGATCCCAATCAGAATCGTAACACTTTTAGAAAGGGATCGGCTGATAATCACCGTCTGTTCATTTGTCATTGGACTACTAATTAATGACACTTTCTAAGGAATAGTCAGCCTTAGTTTGTAACAATGACTACAATCACTCATCTACACTCATCACACTTATTCAAAATCCATATTCGCCTGTATCTTGATGTTCGGCATCTTAAGAATATATGTAATTAAATAAATAAATGATGAGTTAACAAAATAATTCAACAAATGGCCCTGCCATAGATAAGAGCTTTTCAGTGTCTTGTACAGCGGCAGTCACAGTCAAAACTGCATTCTTTACGCTCAAGCAATATTACAATACAAGTATATCATAATCACACAAACCTCTGACAGTGAAAGTTTCTCTTCATGTATGTCGATCAAATCTTCTTCCTCTTCACAATCAGGAGATATCTAGGCATTCAAAGCAAGACAATCAAATAAATCATAAATATTCTTGATCTATACTGAAATGTACACAAATGTTGATTAATTTACGTAAACAAAAATATATATCTTCTGATTTTAATTCGTAAAGCAAACCAAATATTTTAACAATTAGAATATCTTAATGAATAATACTTGTTTTTTTTTCTTCATGGGTTTAAATAAATTAAAAGGATTTAAGAGAAAATTTATATTTATTTACATTTCATAATGAATAAAATTTTAAAAATAAATTATGTTTTACATTAGTGGTTATAACAATATTTATTTTCTGTTGTTACTAAATTATTAATGTGAACATAATACGTTTGTTACTAATATTTAAAGAGCTCAAGGCATTTGCAATAAAGTCAGTAGAGATATTATTTATAACCTAGATTAACATACAGTAGAACCTTGATTAACCGGGGTAATGGTGGGGAGAAGGGCCACGGATACATGAAATCACGGTTAAGCCGCTGATAACAGAAAAAAAACTGAAATGCATAATTTAGTGCAAGAAATCATGTTTTAATAGGTAGACTAGGCCTAATTAAAGTGTAGAGTACATTTTACCTGCTTGTAAAAGAGTATCCATGAATGTCTTTTCGATATAAAACTAAAATATTGGTCAAAAGAAAATTATTTACAAAATATTTACTACGCTGTTTATAGTAGTTACTGCATTGTTATTACTGATTAGCAGACGGCTTGAAGAAGTCGGTCATCGTTGTTTGCCGTTTTGCACCTCTTTCTTTCCTTGCAATCGATGACCGTAGCTTCCGTAACAATAGCTTGTCACTTAAGAGAGAATCGTCTTGACCCTCCAAGTAATCTAATAGGCATTCCAAGTGATTGAGTGCAGCGCCGTGGCTGTGAGCGATACGGGTCTCGGTGTCAGCTGGCATTTCCCCTTCCCCTTCCTCGCCCTCCTCCTCGTCTCCTTCTTCCTCGCTCTCCACTTCTCACATAGCGCGCCTCACAATCTCTTCGTCATTAAACATCTCAAACGATGGCAAGTCTTTGTCACATTGGAACCACTCATCGATGTTTTCAGTGTCCACGCTTTCGCCACCTGGCACTGCCTTCGCCATATTTGCTAATTGATTTGAAGTTATTTCTTCTTCAGCAAACCCCGTAAAATCCTCACTATCATCAATGTCGGGAAATATTTTCTTCCACGATCTAATCAATGTGTTTTTTTTTACTTTTTCCCAAACAGATGCACATTCATAAATAGCGTCTAGTATGGTGAATTGTTTAAAAAATTATTTCAGATCGTTCTCTTTCTCAATCAGTTTTCTCAAAACTGAAGTTCTGTAAACTTTTTTTATTCCAGCGATGACACCTTGGTCCATAGGCTGGATCAGTGCTGTCACGTTGGGAGGGAGATATTTCACAACGATTTTTCCGTCATCTGATTTTAAGATTGTTTCACTAGGGTGTGAGGGGGCATTGTCCAAGATTAAAAGCGCCTTTTGAGGAAGGTTTTGTGACCTTAAGTAGTCACGGATTTGGGGAACAAAATGTTTAGAGAACCATTCCTGAAAAATAACTTGGTTCATCCAGCCCTTTTTCTGGTTGAAGTAGTGGACTGGCAAATTTTTTGCCTCTGTTCCCTTAAACGATCTAGGTTTTTTGGCTTTACCAATGACTACGAGCTTAAGTTTTTTCGTTCCTGAAGCATTGGAGCAGGTCATATGGTTAATCTGTCCTTACTGGCTTTATGGCCAGGCGCATTTTTTTCTTTTACAAACGCTAATGTTTTCGATGGCAAACATTTCCAATAGAGGCCAGATTCGTCTGTATTAAAAATCTGTTCAGGCAAAAGGTTTTCTGCAGACACAAGCTCATTGATCTCGACGACAAACTTCTCGGCCGCGTCCTTATCACCACTTAATGCTTCCCCTTGAATGTGTAGTTCCCGAATTCCGTGCCTTTGTTTAAATCGATAGAGCCACCCAGAAGACGCGTCAAACTTTCCTTCAAGACCTAAAGATTCGTAAAAAACCTTGGCCTTTTTGGCACAAATTACACCATTGACGGGATTAACTAAAGCACGTTCTTGCGCAAACCACTCCAACGTAGCTTTATCTAAAGTTTCGAATGTGGCTTTTTTCATTGTTTTTCTTTTCATTAATCCCGAAGATGACTCTGCAGCACTTGCAAACTTAAACAAATCCATCTTTTTCTTTTTTAAATCCCTAACAGTCTGTTCCCCAATATTGTACTCATCGGCCAAACTTTTCGCACCCCTCCCCTTTTCCAAATGTTCAATAATTTGAAGTTTTTGTTGAATTGATAAAACTACACGTTTCCTCTTGTTACCAGACATTCTTACGCACTTTACAAAATTACACCCAAAGTAAAAAAATACGATCGTAAATAAAAAGGATCAAACTAAACTAATCAAATTCGCACGCGACAGCTCATTAGCATAACAATCTAAACACATCCGTACACTGACTGATTTATTGGACGGGTGTAGAGGGAGAGACGGATAGCAGCACAAAATGGATGGCGCGAAAACAGGTTGTTGTCATTCGTTCCCTCACCCACTGCAGGCTGCGCAGAGACAACAGTGCATCTTGTTGTCATAGCAACTGTTCGGTATTGCTTTGCTTGGGTATTCGTACCGTAGTAGAAGTACCGTACTGTACATAACATTATTGTAACAAAAACTTAAATCCAACTGGAAAAATCTTTTCTTCGTAAAAAAATCGACCGGATCGAACCACGGTTAATCAGCTCCCCGGTTAATGAGCCCCCGGTTAATCGAGGTTCTACTGTATATACAATATTAACTAAACCCTGTAAATGACATGGATTAATAATTTATTAGAAAAGAAAAAGTTCTTCTTATAATTGACTTTGATGTAAAATACTCTTCAAAGTAACATCTCTTGTTTAAGGTAAATAATGTTTACAAAAATACATAACAGCTGAAAAAAGAAAGCAAATATTGTTGATAAATGTTAATGAGAACTAGAAGGCAACAGTTCAATATGAATTACACTGCTAGCCAACAGCTGAATCAAAGAACTAAGTAGGATCTCCTGATTCAACAACTCTTGTTCGTTTTAAATCACTACTTTTGAACCTTTTGATGTTTTTTATGTGTTGCTGTTGTTTGGTTGCTTAGAAATTCTGAATTGTGTTATTTGTTGTGAAGTACATCATGAGCGTGACTAACTTCCCCAGACAAAGTGTTCAACTTTCACAACAGTGTTTAGTTGAATTAAATAACTATAATGCATTGTGAATTGTATTGCTTGTTTAATTGCTATTTATTTTACATTATTATTCATCATATCATTGTTTTTATTGATTGTTTTTTGAATACTAAATAATAATTTAAAATAATCGTTCTAAACTTGATTCGCTAGTGTTAATCAAGCCAACCAATGGCTAGTGCTGATAATGATGTAATAGGTGGGGCTTGATTCTGCTCCACCAGCCCACGGCCTACCGTCTTCCTAGTTGCCATGACAATTTTTAAAGAGAATGACACAGTGGGGGAAGAGTAGTTCCTCTATTTTACACTGCTCAGTGCATCATACTCGCACCCATGCTTTCAGTAGGTCGCTTTCTAAGCATCAAAATGTAGCCTGGGAAATGATTACTATTAAATCAAAGAAGGCTAGCTGTGATGACTAATTAATATTTGGCACTGGGTTGTCAGGTATATCAGGATGACCAACACGTCTAGCAAATTTATTTGTGTCTATATGATATGTTCATAATCTCTGAAACTATAGATAAAATTTAGAATTGTTTGCTAAATTTCTTATTTGACAGTAACAACATTGTTTCCAAGGGGACCCGTTCTTTTTTTCAATTTCAGAGAACAAATTTTAAAATTTTACATACAGAAAAATCACATAAAAATAGAAACAAAAATATGTTTAGATTTAATTTGATAGCCTACTTCATTGTGAACATAATGATACTAAATATCAGAAAGTGTACAGTAAATAACTATGTTTTATACATTTTTTCATAAACATTTTGAAAACTAACCAAAAATTGCCTTTCAGTGAAAAATTAACTACCAGTTTGAGAGTTAGCAAACAAATAAAAATAACCAATTGCAAAGTGATTGTGCTCTTTGAAATGAACACAAAATCCAATTGTACTAACCTCTTCTTTTACTGTAGGCTCCTGTTCCCAGGAATCTACCCATACTTCCTCCAAATCCTTTTCCTCGTCATTAGGTGATATCTAGAAATACAATAAACTTATCAAAACCGAATATTCACAAATATCTTTGCAGAAAATCCTCTACGTTATTCCAACCACTACAACACCTTTATTGATTAATCTATACATACATAATTAACCATTATGTATGATTTTCTTAAACTTGTACAGTACAACCTCGGTTACCCAGCCTAATGTGGCGAAGGTCAAGCCGGATACGATAAAAGCTGGATAAAACGTAAGTCATAAATAACTTGATTTTATTGCAGAAACACGTTTAGTAACTGATAACAGACAGGACGTGTAAGTAAGGACAGGGACGCCTACAATTGCCATCTGCGCTCTGCAACAATTGTAATGAAACGAATGATATTTATCACGATTGCCAACTTTGACGCTGCTTTACAATACGAAAGATATTTAAAAATACAACTGTGTTTTAACTAGGCTATCAAAAATTCTAAGGTAAATTTTATGTAAATTATATATATTTACTATTAAATCTTATCCTTAAATTTAATTTTAACTCAGACTGAAAACGTTATTCTACTACAGTAGAAGTCCATTAGTCCGGCATCCAACAGTCGGAATGCCCGATAGTCCAGCATCGCTCCGGAAAATTGAAAAAATTTTGGTTTTCTCCAAAAGTGTGTCTTTAAAGCAAATAAAAACGCTCGAGAGCTATTCGGAAGCGTTAGGGGTAGTTCGGGATCATCCGGAAGCGCTCGGTATTATTCGGAAACCGGCCGGCTAGTCTCAGCTGTCACAACAAATACAGGTGCAGTGCAGCACAGTTAATTAATCACGAAGTGTCTAAGTAATTTTTTTTGTGTGCGTTGTTGTTGATTTGTGTCCTTTCACATCGCAGTAAACTGTGTCTCAGTACTCTCTACTGTAATACAGTACATATGTAGAGACGTATATCCCTCAACCTGTAAATTGCTCCTTAAACCTACTGGCCGAACTTGCACAGCTGAAGATAAGGCAAGATAGTTTGGAATGTACAGTTAAAGGCATGACAGCACAAATACAAAATATACACACCGAAACACCTTCTAATTCAGAAATGCTAGACTTGTCTAAATTGCAAACCCACAAAATTACTAAAAACAATATGAAAGATAAACAAAACTATACACCATCTAAGAGGGGGAGGAAGAACTGTTTCAGTGTTTCGTTACAAATGGTTAAGCATAAAGATATCGAGAAACAGCACCCCCTGACTACACAAGGACCAAGGCAGACTGGGGGAGACTGTCAAACCCCGACAGAAAAACAGAAAATCTCTTGTGCGACCCAAGATCAGGGCCAGATGACAACTAACCAACCGTTGAAGACTGGGGGAGACTGCCAAACCCCAACAGAAAAACAGAAAATCACTTGTGAAAAACTGAATGAGGATAAGACTAGGAGAGACAGCCAAACTCCTACTAAAAAACTGGCTCCAAAAATGAGACTTCCGCCTATGACAGCAAAAATAAGAGGTAGTCAAGAAACATTGGAAGATTTTTTCACACAATATTTAGATTACTTTATAGACTACAACCTACAACACCAGAAAAAATCATCAGTTACCAGTACATCTACCACGGAGTTTACAATCGAGGAAACCAAGAATATTCGTCCAAGCAAATCCATTGAAATCCCCAATGAAATCAACAATTTTTTAGAGATACCTCCAGCAACCAAACCGCTGCAGCTATCTTTACAAAAGAAACCACAGAATTAAAAATCATCCATCAAAATGCGGATCGCCTCTCCAACAAAATAGATACTATGAACCACCTTCTTGTCACTCTAAATCCTGATATTTTAATCATTACAGAACATGGTCTTTCAAAGACAAACTTAGAGAACACCTACTTAGAAGGCTATTCGCACATTGAAAGCTTCTGTCGAGTGGACCACCAAAAGGGAGGTGTTGCAATTTTGGTGAAGGACGAAATTAGAAACCATGCAACTGGTCTAAATGGAAATAAACATAGTTTGGAGATGGTCTGTGAAATATCTGCAATTTAATTAACATTGAAAAAAACATCTTCCTACATTATTGGAATCTACAGACCGAATAACAACTTTGACGAAGCCACTGACATCCTATCAAACGTCCTAGAGACTATACCTACGTGGAATAGCCCAACTGTAATTATGGGTGACATCAATGTTGATTGCCTGGAGATCAACAGCAATAACAAAAAACTCAAAGATACTCTTAAGTCACACAACATCATAAGACTGCATCTACCACCTACACGTGTAACCCCACACAGTGCGACTTCCATTGATATGGTCTGCTCTAACAAGCTTCCCTGTGAACCAAAAGTCTCCATTATAAACTCCTTCATCTCTGACCATACAGGACAATTAGTGACAATAAAAAACTTTAAAAACAAATTACCTCCCCAAATTATATTCAGCAGACACTACTCGGTCAGAAACCTAGCAATACTCAATACCCTATTGAAAAAAGAAAAATGGAGTGAAGTACTTGACTCTAGATCAGCAGAAGACTCTTATGACAATTTTTTGGAAATTTTAACTTATAACATGGACTTGGCATGCCCTTATACTTACACTTGCATGAGGAGGAAAAAAAGACAATTGATTAAATATGACCAAGAAACTAGAGAAAAACGTGATCAATTTCTCGCAGCCCAAGAAAAATACCTACTGACTGGCACAGATGAAAATAAAGCTACTGCAATAGAAAGAAAGAGAGCCTATGACCTTCGCCTCAAGGCACAAAGAAAACACTTGACATCTGAGTTAATTAATAATGCTGATGACAAAAACAAAGCAATGTGGAATGTAATAAATAAAGAGAGGTGCAAAAATGGGTGTACAGATGAAATAATACAACTTAAAACTAATGGAACACTGACATCTGACCCCATGACAGTAGCAGAACAACTCAATGAATTGTTTTCATGTATCGCCAGTAATACACTAGCTCAAGCTGTCTACGATGGTGTGCCTGTTATATAGCCCCCCAGGCAGCAAACACAAGACACCTTTGTTCTTTGGCCGACATCTAAAAATGAAGTTAAAACAACTATATTGAAACTTAAACAAAAAAATTCAGCTGGCTTTGATGACATCACCACTAAACTCATAAAAACATGCATCGAGCCTCTAGTATGCCCACTGACAGCTATAATTAACAAATCATTTACACAAGGTATTTTCCCATCAAAATTAAAATCTGCAAAAGTTTACCCCAAGTTCAAAAAAGGAGACCCAACTCAAGAAAGTAATTATCGGCCAATCTCTTTGCTCCCAGTAGTATCTAAAATTATTGAGAAAATTGTTCTGGTACGACTTACAGCATATCTCAATAAAAACAATCTGCTACCCAAAGAACAACACGGTTTTGTTGCAGGTAAATCTACAACAACAGCTCTTGCAAGCATCGTAGAACATCTAATAACAGCTTTAGATAAGGGAGATACAACAACTGCAATTCTCCTAGACTTCACTAAAGCATTTGATTGTTTGAGTCACAACTTGCTCCTAAAAAAACTAGAAGATCGTGGGATTACAGGAGCATCAGCTGACTGGTTCAGGAATTATTTAACAGGCAGAACCCAATCAGTAGAAATAAAGTCTACTGATCGTGCGGTAACAAAAAGAACTGCCTCTAAAGCATTGCCAGTTGACAGAGGTGTTCCACAAGGACCGGTACTTGGCCTTATCCTTTATATAATTTTTGTCAGTGACTTTCCTGATTACCTCACAAACTACTGCTCTACGCTAATGTTTGCAGACGATACAGTGCTCTTACTAAAAAATCCACTCCCCTCGCAATTGGAAATAGAGACATACATTGCAATAAACATGACATCAGAGTACAGCCAAGCCAATGACCTAGTATTGAACAATACAAAGACCCAGCAACTAATATTAGGAAAAAGGAAAGACGAAGTATTGGAGCTACCAGAGGTGGAAAGGGCGGAAAATGTAAAATACCTTGGAGTAATTATAGATGAAACTCTTTCCTGGAATGATCAGATTGACCAACTATGCGGAAAACTGAGCTCTGCTCTATACGTGTTAAGAAGACTTAAACACATTGCTACCCCAGAAGTGGCAAGATGTGCATACTTTGCTCTCTTTGAAAGCCACCTGAAATATGGAATAAGTGTATGGGGCAGCTCCTCCAAATTTAACATGCAAAGGCTACTGGTGCTACAAAAGAAAGCAGTCCGAATACTAACAGGATTGAGCCCACAAGAATCCTGTAGAAATGCTTTCAAACAGCAAAAAATACTGACAGCAGTAGCTTTGTACATCCTAGAAACAGTTATTTATGCTAATCAACAAGATCTGACAAGAGGAGCCGATACACATTCCTACAATACAAGAACAGCAAAAAATTACACACTTCCCACCCATCGACTGACCCTCTTTGAAAAACAACCCAAATATGCTGGAGCAAAATTTTTTAACATCCTACCACAAGAGATAAAAAAACACTACAAAACAGCATCAACTCAGAAGAAAACTGATCTCCTGGCTTTTTCTCCGACCTTTCTACTCCATAGAGGAATTTTTAAACTGGAGGACGACTTATGATGAATCTACAACTCTTCAACCACTCTGAACTGTCTCTTTTTATATTTTTGTTTCCTTATTACTTGATCTTAAATGTATGACACCATTCTAATCTCAAAGATTACGAATAAAGAATATTGTCTATTGTCTACGTACGTAACTTTTGAAAGTGTTTACAAACAAACTGAGTTTCGTTCTAACTGTACAGTGACCATGTTTTCAAAACCTAAGCCTTCGAGTTCAAAAGGAGAGAAACGAAAACACGTAACACTGACTCTCAATCAGAAACTAGACATCATCAAACGGCTAGAAAAAGGTGAGAATAGAAATGTTTTAATGAATGAGTTTAATATTGGCTCATCAACTATTTATGACATTAAAAAACAAAAACATGAAATAATGAAGTTTGCTTCTCAATCGGTAACAACTGAAAAATTGGCTTCTAGACAAACATTAAAAAAACCAAAACTGGAACAGCTAGATAGTGTATTGTTCAAATGGTTTAGTGCAGTATGTTCTGAAGGAAAGCCGGTAACAGGGCTGGCTAATGATTATTGAGAAGGCAAAGAAATTCGGCCAAGATTTGGGAGTTGGTGAAAGTGAATGTAATTATTCTGATGGTTGGCTCAGAAACTTTAAGTTTCGGCATGGAATTCGAAGACTTGATGTAACTGGAGAAACACTTTCAGCAAACCAAAACTCTGCAGAAAAATACAAAGACGAGTTTGAGAAAATCGTGGCTGATTTAACACCTGAACAGATTTATAATGCTGATGAAACAGGGCTATTGTGGCGATGTTTACCAACATCTACACTAGCTGGGGGAGGAGAGAAAGCAGCCAAGGGTTTAAAAAAAAAACAAAGACAGATTAACCGTTTTGCTATGTGCTAATGCGTCTGGAAACCACCGAGTGACCCCTTTTGTGATAGGTAAATCTAAAAATCCCAGGGCTTTTAAGAATGTTACACACTTGCCTGTCCAATACGATGCTCAATCAAATGCATGGATGACTGCCGCCCTCTTTAAAGACTGGTTTCTTCACCACTTTGTGCCTCAGGTCAAGGAATCCTTCAAAAGCCTTGGTCTATCAGAAGATACTAAAGCCATCCTTCTTTTGGACAATTGCAAAGCCCACCCGCCAGAAGATGAGTTAGTTTCTGGAAATATTGTTGCTACTCTGCTCCCACCTAACGTAACATCTTTGATTCAACCCATGGACCAAGGGGTTATTCAAAATTTAAAATGCTTTTATAGAAAGTCATTTATTCAAGGCCTGTTAAATGCCGACTGTGACGTGACTGATTTTCAAAAAAAGGTTTACCGTAAAAGATGCCGTCTATGCTATTGAACTGTCTTGGAACCAGGTAAAAAATACAACACTACAAAAATGCTGGAGAAAACTTTGGCCAGCTGCAAACCCTGCATCTGCCCTAGCTCTATAGACTGATGAGGAAGAAAACCATCAAGAAGCTCTGACCAAAGTTTTGGATGTCGTTAGAAGTGCTAACAATCCCTTGAAAAAACTGCCTGAAGATGTGGTAGAGGAGTGGCTTCTAATTGACGAGAATGAGCCTGTTGAACAAAAACTAACCGATGAGGACATTATCAACAGTGTAGTAAACAAACCCTCAGCCTACTCAAAATCTTGAAGACAGTGACTCAGATGTCGAAACAGAAGAAAAGGAAAAAATCAGCTGGGCAGAAGCTGCAGAATCACTGAATAAGTTTATCTCTTTTGCTGAGGCTAGTACTAGCTACAGTACTTCAGAAATTATTGATTTACATATCATTAGAAATTAATTTTATTCTAAACACCAAAAGTCAAGAAAACAAAAAGACATTCGTGACTTTTTTAAATCTTAGTGAAATATGTTTTACAGAACGTGTACATAATTATAAATTTGAAATGTAAAATAAACTTTGTTTTATACTGTATTTGTAGTTTAATTAATCTAATTGTTCTTATAATTGCGATTTATGTATGCATGTATGTAAATAATTTACATACATTTGTTTTACGGCAAAGCCTACACTAAAAGGAAGAAGCTAAAGGAAGGAATTATTCAGAAGTCTGTAATTTCATATTTCAAACCAAATTATTATTTATCTAATTCTCCGGAAAACAACTAACAAAATAATAAAAGTGTATGCCTATATTAATACAACATTATTGCAGTATATACGTATATTTTGGTATATATATTGTATGGTTTTTTGTCAGCTACCATTATTATTTTAATTTTTTTTTCATTAAAAATTATGTTAAAGCTGAATTTTATAAATAAGTTGGACAAAAAGTCCAAGAGTCATTACACTATAATAAAATTCAAAAATAAACAAATAACAAATGATATCCTGTCAAAAAGCTAAATCCAGTCCATCAAGCCATTTAAGACCTGCCTCCCTGTTTCTATTTATGCTAGCTAATCCCTCAGTAAAACAGTGCAAGGCACACTCAGTAACTATATGATCCATTGTTTGGATAGAATCCCCCAAATTACATGAATGATCTACTGTCAATCCCCATTTGTATTTCCAGTAGTTACATCTGCCTACTCCTGTTCGGAACAGATTCAATAATATAGAGGAGGGTTTCGAGATGTTAAGCGACCGTTCTGACGTGGGAGATCATGGGTAATGAAGAGGTGCGGGGCAATTGGTTTAAGAGCAATGGTTTCTATTTAAATGAATCAAAAACTCAAAATATTCTATTTGGATTAAGATCTGTTGACCATGATACCTCTCACCTTAATTCAGAAAACAGTGTAAAATTCTTAGGATTTTGTATTGATAAACATTTAAATTGGGAGTCACATATCAATTATGTTTCCACTAGGTTGTCAAGGGTGATTTATCTCCTGAGGCGTCTCACCTTTTGTGTTCATGTAAATTATGTAAAAACTGCCTATTTTGCATTTTTTCAATCTGTTCTTAGATATGGGTTGGTTGTGTGGGGGAATGCTAGTAAGATTAATGACATATTAATTCTCCAGAAGAAAACCATAAGAGTGATTTCTAAGTCACATAAGTTAGAACACTGTAAACCCCTCTTTAAAAATCTTAAAATTCAAACTATTATAAATTTGTACATTTACGATTCTATTAATTACATTTTTCAAAATCCACATCTACTAACACATAACAAAGACATTCATTTACATTATACAAGAAATAGAAGCACTGCTATTATAAAAGTCAACAGATTAAATAAAACTCTAAATAGTCATTTGGTTATTCCCATCAAGATATATAACCATTTAATACATTTAATTTCTAAATATGACCAAAAATCGTTCTTGAAGAAACTCTATGGCTGGCTTCTGGAGAATCCTTTTTATTTACTAAATGATTTTTTTTGTACAAATTCTATACTGTTTTTTTTGTTTTAATTTAGAAACAGTACATACATATTACTGTATTGTAATATTTTATTGTTTACTTTAGACTAGACTTGGCTACTGTAATGAGCTACAACAAGACTTTGTCCATGAATTGTATGATTTTTATGACAATAAAATGAATTTGATTTGATTTGATTCAAGGTCTTATTGAATTCTTTATGTAGTGCATTCTGATGTCTTATTTCTGGAGGAGCTATATTGCACAGCACCGGGAGCCAAGTTAGTGGATGAGGGAGACAAAGGTAGTTGGACATTTGCCATAATTACGTGAAAAATAACAATCACGACGTTTCGATTTGGTAAAACCCAAACCTTTTTCAAGTGCTAAAAACTAAATTACATCTACACAAACATGTTATAAAACTACGTTCTTAAACTAATAACTTATCTACTTTAATAATTATCTACATTTTAACCTAGATCCTAGAATGGGGTACAACAAAATGAACTTCTACTAAATATAAAAAATATTAACAGGGTTAAATTAATATAACCAATTAGGCGCTGTCAAGGTCACGATATCAACGAAAAATGTCAAAACACAATTAAAATTAATATTCAAATCAGACTGAAATAATATTACATTAACTAATCATAAATATATGGTACCTGAAAAACACTATTAATTTAAAATAACATTCAACATGCGCAAAAAAATGATATATATGCCTTGGAAGGACTGAGATTACTATTACAGTTACATTTTAACCTGAAAAGACAACAATTATTAGGAATAAAACAATACAATAATCAAATATTACAAAAATGATGAAGTCTTACGACCCGCAGTGACGATGGCGTCTAGACGTCCCAGGCACGAAGTGAGGATGATACAATCCAATCATCTTTATCTACGTATCTTGCAGATACAATCCAGTATCTACAAAGATACATTTAAACCGGTATCTTGACAGGTGAGGACGATTCAAACAAACCCTGTACACTTTCTGGTCACTTCAACTAATACTTTACTGAAATAGCCAATCTAACACTGAAACAAAACAATAACAATCCAAGAATAAATGAGGAGAGCACAGAAACGTCATGATTGTTATTTTTCACGTAATGATGGCAAATGTCCAACTACCTTTGTCTCCCTCATCTGATACTCCATCATTAACAAATTTCAAAAACAAAGTTAGTGGAGTTGCCATGAGAGTACCACTAATAGCTCTCATGGCTATATTAAGTTGGACATCAATCGCTTTTGTATGTGCGCTATTTAGCCATATGGGAGCCACTGTATTAAGCACCTGAATAAACCAGCGACAAAGGAGTAATGCAGGACGTGTGATTTGGCTCCCAAAGTTATTCCAGCAATATGATGCAGTACATTTGCCCTGGTCTTAACTTTAGCTGCTGTTTTTTGAAGATGGCTTTTAAACGTCAGTGATAACCTTACTCTCAGTTACTTTGGATGATCATTGTGGTGGAGTTTATACCATTTTAAAAAGATGCTTAGTTTTCAATTAGCTAGCTTATTAAATAGGTGGAAGCAGGCTACTTTGGTTTTTGATGGGTTAAGATTCAGCTTCCAGGTTCTAAAATATTCTTCGAGGGTTAAAAACCTCAGATTTTTTTAAAATCATTTCAAATAAGTTAATTTGAAATGATAGTAATTACCCAATACAATCAAGACAAGGCACAGGGAAAAAACTTATGACACTTAACTTTGATACCTAAAAAAAAACCTAGCAAACTTGTCTGTAATCAATTCAGCTGAAAATAAAAGTAAAGCCCTCTGGACAGTCAGAAATAAAGAGAGAAAATCCCAAACATTTAAACCGGTATCTTGACAGGTGAGGAAGATTCAAACAAACCCTGTACACTTTCAACTAATACTTTACTGAAATAGCCAATCTAACACTGAAACAAAACAATAACAATCCAAGAATAAATGAGGATGAGGATAATGAAGCAAACTAGAGCACAGAACACAATGACTGTACTTCTTTAAATCTACATGAACAATTCACAAGGAAGTTGAATCTGTCAATATAAACTCACTGCAGACCACGTCCTTGAGTGAAGTTGATGAGTTGTCATCTAAATCAGTAAATCACTGAGTTAACCCCGCCTTTATTCAGCATAATCAAAACACCCTTTTACCCATGGCAAATTGTCAACTGCTTTGAAACTTTCAAAGGTCTATCCAAAGCATAAAAAATACCAACTACTGAAGTAAAATATTATCTAGTTTCAACATTTTCAAACATTATTGAAAAAGTAGTTATAAACAGGCTCTTTAACACATATTAGCAAACATAACTTCCTCACTGACTCCGAAAAGAAAACTCAGCCATAGCCGGCCCTATTTTATTAATTAAGGATTAAGTGGATAAAAAACTATGTCCTCCTATTAGCCTAGAGTAAGGCCTATAACATGACAATTAATTGTAACAAGCTAACCATCATTGAGAATAAGATGCACAACAAAACTAACGGGCAAATCCCAAATAATTGGGGTACATAGTACAAAGTATGAAGCCACAACTACCCACAGATCCCATCCACTACCTGTCAACCCAGGAGAGCCTCAAGGATCTGTCCTGCGCCCAGTTCTCTTATTATTAAAAAAAAAAAATAAAAAAAAACCAAGATGGCGGACCTCTAACAACTACAGTGAAAGTGCTCCCCATATATTAGTGAAGTTTAATTAGGTAATACAACAAATCCCTAGTAAACTACACACCAACATAAAACCGTAAGTCCTAGATTCATATTTTTCAAGAATATTTACCTGAGGAATGAAGATTTTTGTTAAGAATGTAATATTACCTGTCACTCAAGAATACACTTCTCACAACATGAAGACTACTCAATCAAGCAATTTCATGTGATTAATAGATGATTAAACATACAGTATTCACAAGACTTAAGAAACTTACTGAAAAAATGAAATTAAATAATTAAACAATACTATAAATATTAGACACATAAAGCATTAAATAACATTGCTCATGGAAGTGACGTCATATCCAGCTCATTATTTACACATTGAGTAAACTTCCAACACATCACCTCCAACTCACAAGCAGTATAGCTGCACAGTCTAATTGACAGAGCTGGGTCATTGAAGTAAGAGTCCTGACACCTGCTGACACAGCAACACTGACTTCAGCATTGTTTATTCCAACTGACATAAGCTCTGTAGTACAGTAGTAGGCATAAGTGGAATTTAATTTATGTCTGAGAAATATAACAGCTAAAAGCTTATATTTATCTAAACTGACAACCAAGTAGTAACGTCACAGCCAACTCATAGCTTAACATATTCTTCACTTTCAACACGACACCAGCTGCCTGGGAGTGTTGACCTGAGAGCTGCTGACTGCACACATTAGAACACTGACCACAGACACAGTAAACAGTGTCTGCAACGTTCTCCCAACCTAGTCTAATACAGTGTAACACTGTAGTAGTAATTACCTCTTATCAATTGACAAAGCAAATAAATTCCTTTATTTATTTGAATATTCTACACACCCTTTTTTACTAATCAACAGGAGCAACCAGCCAAAGCTTGCCTAAAAAACTGTCAAACTTTTATCACATAACATTTTTATTATTCAACAGAAGCAACCAGGCAAAGCTCGCCTAAAAAACTGTCAAACTTTTATCACAGAACTTTTTTTCACTACTCAACAGAAGCAACCAGTCAAAGCTTGCCTAAAAAACTGTCAAACTTTTATCACATAACATTTTTACTATTCAACAGAAGCAACCAGCCAAAGCTTACCAAAAAAACTGTCAAACTTTTATCACACAACTTTTTTTTACTATTCTACAGAAGCAACCAGCCAAAGCTTGCCTAAAAAACCGTCAAAATTTTATCACACAACGTTTTTACCATTCAACAGAAGCAACCAGCCAAAGCTTGCCTAAAAAACTGTCAAACTTTTACCACAGCTGGCTTTTTATTAAAAAAAAAATTAAAATTAAAAAAATATATATAAATAAAAAAATAATATATAAAAAAAAATGTTACAATACCCTTGTGGAATATGTGATATAAGTGTAAAATTCTCTGCCATTTTATGTACCGGGCCCTGTCAAAAATGGCACCATGCGAAATGTGCAGGAATATCTTACAGTGCCTTTAGAAAATTACTGAAAGCAGGTATAGATACATGGCAGTGTAATAAATGCTTGCTGCCTCAAACTATGGAGCTCCAGAATATAGACTCTATACCTGGAGGTCAAGAAGATAGTGAATTCACAAACATCTCAACTGAGGAAGAACAATTTGAATCCGATCCTGTTAATTCACCAGTTGAGATCGGACAGTCTTTAAATACTTCAGAGTACTTATTGTCTACATCTGCATTAAAAAAAACAATTGTAAACAGTTCAATCAAGGAACTAGAATTGAGTATTGTTGAAAACAATCTTGAGGACAGCAATAATGACGTAGAAAAACTATCCATGGCAGCTAAAATAGGGTCTGCTCTTCTAGAAGAAAATCAATCACTAGTAAGAAAAAACAAGTTACTAACAGCATCTCTGGCTACCATGGAGGCGATTAATGAAGAGGCTGAGATAAAGGAAGGCAAACACCTAGCAACTATTGAACGATTAGAAGAAAACCTTGTTGAAGCTTATAAACAAGCTGAAAAATGGAAATCTCAATACTCAGAAATGCAGAATATATCAGAAAAACATGACATGGAACAGACACAAATAATTTGTGGGTACATTTAAGAAATTGATAAACTTAACAAGCTCATTTCAAAACTAGAAAAGGAGCAAAGAAAAGGGGAACAAATGTTGAGGACTTACAGCGATTTTGAACTGAAGAAAACTCAAGATGTGGAATGTCAAGTGGACTTAAACATTTATACTTCTGAGACCCATCCCCCCCCACCAAAGCTGGGAAGCGTGCCAACCGGGGGGATGGCTCAAAACAAGTCGAGCGATGGGATCACGGGTGGCAGTTGGAGGGTCAAAATAACACTCGGCAGCTGAGCAAAACTAATTTTATTATCAAGCAAGCAAAAATTTAAATAAATCAAAAACGGCAGAGGGCCACAACATAAAAGGCAGAAGGCCACAATATAAATTCTCACTTAAATAAATAACAACACACTAAAATTACCAAGAGACTACACAATAATAACAAACGCTATAAATACCACAAACTCTACAAATACCAAAATTTAACAATTAATCAACTGTATGGCCTATCTGCAGTTTAGCCTGAGACACCCTAAAACGTAAGAAAAATATTAAGCCCCAAAAAAAAAGTGAAAATTTAGAAAACTTTTGGATCACAACACTTAAACCGGCAATTTAGCCCACACATCCCTTGATTCCACCGGGCCAGGGAGTAAGCCGGAATCCCTGGGCAGCTCCGAATTAAAAGTTAAGCAAAAGTCCCATAATCCCCTTTTGGTGAGTTTAAAAATTAAACAATTTAAAAGAAAATATAACACGGTACCGTTCGAGTAAAAATTCACTTCCAAACACCCCTAATACACGTAACCCAAAAAATAAATAACAATAACTAGGCCTAAACATATGAATAAATAATAACATGATTTAACAATGGGGACCTAACAAATATAAAAATCTAAACAAATGTAACAACCAAATAAACTAATTAAACTAAATAACAATAAATATAAATAAATAAATATTAACATCAACAAAATCTTTGTGTATTTTAAAAAAGTTTTTCTCTTTAATAAAAAATATATAAGTCCCCAATGGCTGTGGTATAAAATCACTGTCCAAGTTTAGCAGTTTAGGCCTAGGCCACATAAAGTTCCACAAACATGTTTTTTTTTTCTTTCATTTTGCACCTTTTTTTTCTATATTCTTTTAAGGCCATCAAAACCCCTCAGCTCAGCCGCCGGGAAATAAAAGGAACACACTGACCTGAGGACTGAAGAAAAACACCCAGATGTAGGGATGGCAGCGTAGTCGAGACCTAGGTTCTACGACATGGTCCTCAGGCCAGGCTGGCAGTGCAGAAGGTTGAACTTTCCCCGGACGACAGGCTGAGGGCTGAACGTCCCACTCAAGGACCCTGGAGTTTTGGGAACCTTTCAGCCGGCAACCATGACTTGACGAACGCTGCAAAGAACAAGTGAACAGACAGGCCAACTTGACCGAAGCTGCTGGAACACGGAACGAAACGGAACTGGGCCAACGGCTACCAAGTACACGAAACGCAGGGCAAAAGCGAAACTCAGGCAGCCTGGCAGACAACGACGAAAAAACGAAACTGTACCGGTCCAAGACCCGGTACAACCTCCCTCTGCAAACCTCAACACACCCAGGCAGGGGAGAAAACTCGGTACCTCAGGGAACCCAACAGAAGACGAAGAAGACCTCCGAAGAGTGGTGTTCCAAGGACGTCCAAGAGAAACTAAGAGGTGAAACCCCTCGAACAGGGAGCAAACTACCCTGACTGTCGGGCCCGACAAGAAAAAAGAGAGAAAGAAGACTCTCTCAGAACAGCCACCTAGGGCGCAGAGGTGATCAATCTCTTTGCCCCAAGAAACCCCCAGGAACACCAACTCCTGGACCAACCGTTCCCCGGAAAGCCTTAAGCTGGGACACATGGGCTTTCCTAAACACCCTGCCTGACTGGGGATCAACCAACAAAGCAGTCACCGGTGACAAAAACCAGTCGATGCGGTGGGGACCAGACCACCGATAGCACAACTTTGCAGCTCTTCGTTCCGCGGCCGAACTGACCGGGTGAGCCTGACAAAGAACCAGATCTCCAACCTGAAAAGGGTTAGGAGTACGACCCTTATCATACCTCCTCCTCACTCTCTCTCTAGCACGTAGCAGGTTGCGCCGAGCAGCCCGCCACGTGGACACTACGTCAGTGGCACCTGGCGTAGGTAGAAGATCCTCTAGCCTCCACAAGTTGGACAAAGGGTTGTTAGGAGGGTAGCCATGTAGAATCTCGAAGGGAGTGGCATTGTGACTCTCATGCTTGGAAGAATTAAAAGCAAGCTGGAGCCAAGAGAGACTCTCATCCCAGGTGTTCTGCTTCTCAGCATGGAAGGTAATAAGGGCAGACCGAAGATTGGGGTTGAACCGCTCTGCATGAGAAGGCTGTGGGTAATAAGGAGAGGTAGTCACATGCCTGATACCATTGCCAAAACAGAACCTACGAAACTCATGGGAGGTAAACTGGCTACCGTTGTCGGACACAAGAGTGGAAGGCACACCAAAGTGCTGGAAGAGTTGGGACTGGAGAGCACGGATGGTGAGCTTAGCCGTGGCACTCCGAAGTGGGAAAAGCCAAACGAACTTCGAGAAAGCATCCACACAAACAAGTAGGTAGGAGCTACCTGACTTGCTACGGGGAAAAGGACCCACGTAGTCGATGAACACCTTCTCAAAAGGACGCTCGGCCACCTCAGAAGATAACAACCCTAACCTTGCATTCTGACTAGGCTTGCTGAGAGAGCACAGGTGACAAGCCCGCACTCTGCCAGCAACATCCCGGTCCATGCCCTTCCAGATGAAGTACCTACGAATCTTAGCGATGGTCTTATGAATGCCAAGATGACCGCCCACAAGAGAAGAGTGATAATATATAAAGACCATCGGTACTAGATGACTAGGCAGCACTACACGGGGTTCACCCCTCTGTCGAGGACGGCAACAGAGTACCCCTTTGGACAGAAAATAGGGAGGGTGGGCACCTCCCTCTTGAAGCTCACCTAAGATGACTGACAGCTCAGGATCTTTCTGCTGATGGGACAGTAGGTCGTCAAAAGCCAGAGGAAAATCCAGAAGAACAGCACCACACTGAGCAACAGCCTCAGTCGGTGGATCACTGGGTTCGTGGTACATGCGGGAAAGAGCATCCGCGATGACATTCTGGGTACCCCTAAGATGTTGAACTCGGAACTTAAAGGCAGAAATTTTGACCACCCAGCGACCAATTTTCCCGAGCTGTCGGGGATGGGCAAGAAGCCAAGACAGTGCCTGATTGTCCGTCTCCAGCAAGAACTCAGCGTGTTCCAAGAAACGCCGAAACTTGTCCGTACCGAAAACCACAGCCAGACACTCTAACTCATAGATGGAAGAAGCTTTCTGTTCCTGGTGAGACAACGTCCTCGAAGCAAAAGCGATGGGCTGCCTGACCCCATCAAACTCCTGAGAAAGAACAGCAGCAATGGCGGAGGAGGAGGCATCAGTCTGAAGAATAAATTCTCTGCTGAAATCAGGCATACGCAGGACAGGAGGTTGCATGATAGCCTCCTTGAGAGCATCAAAGGCAGTCTGCTGAGCTTGGCCCCACACAAAAGGGACACCTTTCTTCCGCAACTCGTTCAACGGGGCAGCAAGCTCGGCCACGTTAGGGATGAAGCGACGGTAAAAATTCACCATCCCCACAAAACGGGCAATCCCCTTGGCATCTCGGGGAGGAGGAAAATCCCGAATGCCCTGGGTCCTCGCAGGATCTATGCAGACGCCTCGAGAAGAGATAAGATGACCCAGAAAAGAAATCTCAGGACGAGCAAAAGTGACTTTCTCTGGATTGACGGTAAGGCCAGCTGATTTGAGGCGGCTAAGAACTTCCTCCAGATGTTGCATGTGTTCCCCGAAAGTCTCACTGTAGACAAGAAGATCGTCCAGGTAATTGAAAACAAACTTGAACTTCACATCATGGAAGATGGAATCAAGCAGACGAGTAAGAGTCTGGGCACCCACAGCAAGACCCATAGGAACCCTAGTGAACTGGTAAAGATTCCAGGGAACACAGAAGCTAATCATAGGCCGTGATTCCTTCTTCAATGGAATCTGATGGTAGGCCTGGTTCAAATCGAAAACACTGAAAAACTTAGCCTTACCGAACCAATCAAACGCAGAATGCAAATCAGGCAGAGGTACCGAGTCAATAGCGACCTTAGCGTTGAGCCTCCGATAATCCATCACAAGCCTAGACTTACCATTAGGCTTGGGCACAAGAAAAGCTGGACTGGCATAAGCAGAACGAGACGGTTCAATCACACCCTTGCTCAGAAGATCTTCGATCATGGCCCTCATAACCTCCATCTTTGGGGGAGCAAGTTTGTACGGATGACTTCTAACTGGCTGAGAATCGGTGAGGTGGATCTCATACTCCAGAAGAGAAGTGACCCCAAGCTCCGGCGTAAGCACATCCGGAAACCGCAAACACAGCCTCCTAATGGCCTCCGCCTGCTCAGGGGGGAGATGACCAACCGGATCCACCTTGGGTTGTTCGGGCTCACAACCCACCTCTCTGACTGCAGGAGGGCAGTCAGAATCACCTACTAGAGGCACCAAAACTCGCCGATTAAACTTGAAAAATATCTGGCGCTTCTGGAGGTCAAGCACCATACCACTCTTAGAAATAAAGTCTGCCCCTAGGATACAAGAAACCGCCAGGTCCTTGGCAACAAGAAAACCCCACCTCCAGGAAAATCCTTCAATTTTAAAATGTAATGACGCCTTTAGAAGTATGGGTAGAGGAGTTTGGGATGCCGTCCAGCAAGTAATAGAAGAAGGCTCGGTGTGCCTGACAAGTCCTAAGGCGTCAAGGGACTCAAAAAGAGAAAGGCTGATGATACTGCATGCCGAACCAGAATCAAGAAGGGCTCGACACACCGTACCACCAAAAGAAACAAAAACGCCAGGACACACCGAGGTGACCGCACTAAGTCCCAGGGAAGCCATGCCAGCAACGCCCGAAAAATCCCCGACACTCCCGCTATGGGCACGTGTCAGAGGCAAATGGCCACGGTCAGTCGCAACAACACGGGGAGCTACTGTGGAGGCAACCCCCCGCGCTGAGCGTTTCCCGCCCCACGACCTCGAGCACGTGGACAGTCACGTCGCATGTGACCAGGTTGGCCATAAGCAAAGCACACAACCGGAGGCCGAGAACCACGACCCTCCACTGGCTGACTCACACCTAAAGACATAGCCGGTCGACGGGTGGGGAGAGCACGATGACTCTCATGATCCCTCCCTTGCTGGTCTGAGAACTGCACGCTGCGCGAAACAATGCACAGCTGATGCAGCTCCCGAAAAGTCGAAGGAACACCAGCAAAAACCAATCTGCACCGTTCTTCGGGAGAAATGCCATCCAGGATGACACGAACGGTGTCAGCTTCAGAAAGTGTGAGGCGCAACGCTTGACGAGCTTCCTTGACTGAAGAGACATAGGCTGCCAGAGACTCGCCCCTACCCTGTGACCGATAAAATCTGTCCATGACCATCCTCTCCCTGAGTCGAATGGGAAGAAACGATGAAAGTAACTCTCGATGGAACGAGTCCACCGAGGCATCACTGGCCAAGACAGAACTCAGCAACTCCCCAATGGGACCTCTACAATAAGGGAAAACCAGACGAAGCAAGTCCCCAGCCTGCATGCCGGGCATCTCACTAAGTCTGAGAAAGGCCACCAGAAACTTAAGAAGCTCCTCAGGATCCATCCCATCGATCACAGGGAGATTCTGGATCATGGGCGTGAGAGGGTTAGGCAGCTTGTGGTAGCTCAGCTGCAGAAGAGCAGGTGAACCCAAAGAAGTAGTAGGAACGGCAGCTGGAGCCGAACCACAAGCAACCTCAACAGAAACGCCTGCAGGCTCAGAAGGAACCTCAGGCACAGTGAGAGCCGGTGTCTCAGCCTGCGGCCTCGACACATTAGGCGAAAGCGCGAAAGTAGGCCGCTGACCCAGACCCGTAGGAGTCGTGGAACCGGAGAGTGCCTGAAAAATCTCATCCAGCCTAGACACACTCTCCAAGATCCACGCCCTATCCGATGGTTCCAACCCCGGTGCCCGGTTGACCAGCCTTAAACGGGCAAGCAGATGCCCCAAACGTGCAAGGCGGCAGGCCCGGTCACGACCCACTGGAGGTTCAAACTGCAAATCCTCTAACACCCCTTCCCAATCTTCCACCTTACGTTTACAAACCGCCAACTCATCACCAACCTCCAGTAGATCAGACCAATCCCCCGCCGTACCCGCGGACAACTGCTCCCGCAGCAACCTCCGGAGATTCAGAACATCACCCTCCGGAGTCACACCACGCGACCTCAACTCAAATATCAACTCCTCCTTGACCAGGAGGGCAACATTCTGCAGATAGGCCATCTCGCAAAACAAAATTCTCAACAATATACACAAAAAAACGACAACTCCAGGGTCCAAGACGAACAAAACCCTCAGCCTACCGAGCCACTGCCGACCCCTCCAATCCACCCATGAAACCCATCCAACAAAGTAACCAAGCGGATTGCCTAGTATTTTTTTTTTTTTTTTTTTTACAGGTTAAATTATTTATTTGGGGTTTTAATTGTTTTTCTTTTTAAATAATTATTTATTTGTTTTTTTTTTTTTTTTTTTTTTTTTTTTTTTTTTCGTTATACCAAGGCACCTTGACGGTAGGTCGGCCAACCATGACCTACTAACTGGCAAACACCCACCGTCCACAACCAAGAAAGAATTAAATTTTTTTTTTCTTTTTTTTTTTTTTCTTTTTTTTCTATAGGCAACCACGCTCTGCTACCAATTGAGACCCATCCCCCCCCACCAAAGCTGGGAAGCGTGCCAACCGGGGGGATGGCTCAAAACAAGTCGAGCGATGGGATCACGGGTGGCAGTTGGAGGGTCAAAATAACACTCGGCAGCTGAGCAAAACTAATTTTATTATCAAGCAAGCAAAAATTTAAATAAATCAAAAACGGCAGAGGGCCACAACATAAAAGGCAGAAGGCCACAATATAAATTCTCACTTAAATAAATAACAACACACTAAAATTACCAAGAGACTACACAATAATAACAAACGCTATAAATACCACAAACTCTACAAATACCAAAATTTAACAATTAATCAACTGTATGGCCTATCTGCAGTTTAGCCTGAGACACCCTAAAACGTAAGAAAAATATTAAGCCCCAAAAAAAAAGTGAAAATTTAGAAAACTTTTGGATCACAACACTTAAACCGGCAATTTAGCCCACACATCCCTTGATTCCACCGGGCCAGGGAGTAAGCCGGAATCCCTGGGCAGCTCCGAATTAAAAGTTAAGCAAAAGTCCCATAATCCCCTTTTGGTGAGTTTAAAAATTAAACAATTTAAAAGAAAATATAACACGGTACCGTTCGAGTAAAAATTCACTTCCAAACACCCCTAATACACGTAACCCAAAAAATAAATAACAATAACTAGGCCTAAACATATGAATAAATAATAACATGATTTAACAATGGGGACCTAACAAATATAAAAATCTAAACAAATGTAACAACCAAATAAACTAATTAAACTAAATAACAATAAATATAAATAAATAAATATTAACATCAACAAAATCTTTGTGTATTTTAAAAAAGTTTTTCTCTTTAATAAAAAATATATAAGTCCCCAATGGCTGTGGTATAAAATCACTGTCCAAGTTTAGCAGTTTAGGCCTAGGCCACATAAAGTTCCACAAACATGTTTTTTTCTTCTTTCATTTTGCACCTTTTTTTTCTATATTCTTTTAAGGCCATCAAAACCCCTCAGCTCAGCCGCCGGGAAATAAAAGGAACACACTGACCTGAGGACTGAAGAAAAACACCCAGATGTAGGGATGGCAGCGTAGTCGAGACCTAGGTTCTACGACATGGTCCTCAGGCCAGGCTGGCAGTGCAGAAGGTTGAACTTTCCCCGGACGACAGGCTGAGGGCTGAACGTCCCACTCAAGGACCCTGGAGTTTTGGGAACCTTTCAGCCGGCAACCATGACTTGACGAACGCTGCAAAGAACAAGTGAACAGACAGGCCAACTTGACCGAAGCTGCTGGAACACGGAACGAAACGGAACTGGGCCAACGGCTACCAAGTACACGAAACGCAGGGCAAAAGCGAAACTCAGGCAGCCTGGCAGACAACGACGAAAAAACGAAACTGTACCGGTCCAAGACCCGGTACACTTCCAACAATGTACTTTCTTCAAACTCCTTTAAAACAACAAGTACAACACAAGACTTCCAGGAAAGCCTAAATAACTTGTTAAATAGAGTAGAGGTCTTAGAAAACCAAAAACGGCAGGAATATTGTAATATGCCTAATAAAAAACAGTCAAAAAGGGGTACAAAGTCTTCAAAAACTTCAACCACTAACCGTGCACATTTTAAAAGAGAAAAGAAAAACCACTTTGCTGTGATTCATAAAGACATAAATAAAAGCACAACAGTCCAGCTAGAGTCTAGTCCCAGCATACCAGATATTAATAGCCCAGTGATTACATTGGATGGTATACCTCTCAGTACTCTGGAAGAAAATGAGTTAAGCGATGAGGAAGATACGGTTACACCTCAAACCAGAAGTGTCTGTAGGAAAACTATTAGGAAAACTACGGTAAGTTCAAACAGTGGCCGCCTGTCTTTCCTAAACTTCCAGGATGAACCAAGCATATCCAAACTAAAGAGTTTCACTTTCGTTCCGGATGAAACGCCTTTAGTTACCTCATCTTTGAATCCAGATTCTGACTGGCAAAAAGCCTGTGGAGTGATGTTGTTTGACAAAGACACAAATACCTGCTTCCCTAGTCTGCCTAAAAATGAACTAACACATATATCAGATACAGCCAAATCAAATGAAATTTCATACAACTGTTTTACTTTGATTACAATAAACGATAAAACATTTTTTGTCATTTTTTATTCATCATTCCTCAACAACTGGAAGTCAAAACTGCTCAAATTTATCGAGGTCGTAAATGACTGTATCAAATACCCCCTCCTGTTCTCGATAGACATAGAACAAACATGGCTTGCAATACTTCCTGACAGGGTCACCATAGGAGAAGTACTACAAGTATTACTTCAATTTGAATGTAATGCTTACTTGCACAGGTTTAGGCTCTACACCCAAGAAAAGACAGTAAAAAGAAGTATTGACGCTGTACTGGAAAATTCCTTTAAGCACCAAAAAAAAGTATCAAGAATAACAACAAACAGCGGCCCAAACATCTACAGCAGTTGGAGGAAACCAGAACCCTTATTTTACAGTGCTGAACCATACACAGAGGTAAATACAAACGCTCCTACTACATCAGGAGCCAGCACAGTCATGACAAAGAAACCTTTGCAAAATTAGCAATGACTGAACAGAGACAAGTATGGCAAAATCTGAAAGCTCATTTTTCGTAAATGACTGTATCAAATACCCCCTCCTGTTCTCGATAGACATAGAACAAACATGGCTTGCAATACTTCCTGACAGGGTCACCATAGGAGAAGTACTACAAGTATTACTTCAATTTGAATGTAATGCTTACTTGCACAGGTTTAGGCTCTACACCCAAGAAAAGACAGTAAAAAGAAGTATTGACGCTGTACTGGAAAATTCCTTTAAGCACCAAAAAAAAGTATCAAGAATAACAACAAACAGCGGCCCAAACATCTACAGCAGTTGGAGGAAACCAGAACCCTTATTTTACAGTGCTGAACCATACACAGAGGTAAATACAAACGCTCCTACTACATCAGGAGCCAGCACAGTCATGACAAAGAAACCTTTGCAAAATTAGCAATGACTGAACAGAGACAAGTATGGCAAAATCTGAAAGCTCATTTTTCGTAAATGACTGTATCAAATACCCCCTCCTGTTCTCGATAGACATAGAACAAACATGGCTTGCAATACTTCCTGACAGGGTCACCATAGGAGAAGTACTACAAGTATTACTTCAATTTGAATGTAATGCTTACTTGCACAGGTTTAGGCTCTACACCCAAGAAAAGACAGTAAAAAGAAGTATTGACGCTGTACTGGAAAATTCCTTTAAGCACCAAAAAAAAGTATCAAGAATAACAACAAACAGCGGCCCAAACATCTACAGCAGTTGGAGGAAACCAGAACCCTTATTTTACAGTGCTGAACCATACACAGAGGTAAATACAAACGCTCCTACTACATCAGGAGCCAGCACAGTCATGACAAAGAAACCTTTGCAAAATTAGCAATGACTGAACAGAGACAAGTATGGCAAAATCTGAAAGCTCATTGCTACATCGATTTTCACAGTTCTACAAAGCCCACTGCTTAAACAAAATAGCACTGACTGACCTTTCTGTAACAGACATTTTCACTTCATCAAAATTCAACTATGATGTGATTGACCTAAAATCAGGAAATACCTTAGTAAACAGCAACCCTCTAAAACAATACAGTCATGGTTTTGATGGGGCACGATTCGTAAAGCTTAGATACAATAACAAAAAATACTCTGTTGACTCAAACGCACAGCCAGCTAATGAAATCTTACTTGTTTCTGACGAAACAGAGTAATGAATCACCTAAGGTTATTCAATAGCATCAAAAGTATCAACATCAAAGATATTAAAGAAACAAAACTTGATTTGGTGCAAGGAGTTCCCGGATGTGGAAAAACCACTTTCATAATCAACAACCATCGGGAAGGTGATCTTGTATTGTTCCCTACTAAAGATGGTGCAATTGACTTCCGCAAGCGCCTAAAACATAAATATGAAGATATGCCTGGCAAAGAAATAAGAGACTCTTGTCGAACAGTTCACTCTTTCATAATAAATTCCACAGAACATCAAAAAAATGGTGGCAAGTACAAGAGAGTAATAGTGGACGAAGCCTTGTTGTTACATGCAGGAGAGTTACTTTTTGCATGTGCACTGGCCGGGGTCTCGGAAGCCCTCTTGATAGGAGATAAAAATCAAATACCGTTCATCAACAGAACCCCCCATGACCTTAGATATTTCAACATCATGGAAATAGCAAAGGTTACTCATGTCCTCAATCACTCTTATCGATGCACACGTGGTGTGGCAAATCTTCTTTCTGCCTTCTACGAACAAGGGATGACTACCAGTAATTCAGTAAGCAATGAATCAACATCAGTTTATCTAAATGGGATCTCTAACCTGCAATCGAACAAAGACCAATACAAAGTTCTTGTATTCAAACAATGTGAAAAACTTACTCTGGGCAGTATGGGATTTAATGTTTCAACGATACATGAATTCCAAGGAAGACAAGCAGAGCATGTTGCAGTGGTCCGAACAGCGGAGAAAAGAGAAGAAATATATGATTCCCTGCCACACTGCTTAGTAGCGATATCAAGACACACTAAATCATTCACCTACTTCACACCAACAGCTGATGATACGCTCAGTCAATGGGTAAGAAGAATGAATACCAAGCAAGATATAGGTGACAATGGACAACTTCCCTCAGACAAGTCAGATGTGCTAGAATGCCAGGAGAATCCTCAATACAATAATAATACCTTTGCTGGCAGAAACAACCAAGAGGCTAAACATCATTTTCTGGAAAATCCCCACTTCAATTTCTCACCTCCCTATACAGAGAGGCAATTCATAACTGTTTTTCCAGAAATTCACCAATACACTGATGGATCTCATGTAGAACTACCAGCCTTCCTAAGGAAAAGACGAATACCCTGCTCACGCCCAGTTAAATCACACTTGCAAGACGAGGATACAATAATAAACATCATAGAGACTGATGAAACTCCGATCAAAAAGACTTGCCTAACTGAAAGGAATTCAGTACAGGAGCCCAAACCAATATCAACATCTACTAACACTTTACAATACAGAAAAGCAAACCAAAGCAACCCCATTGAACTCAGAACAGAGCAGCCTTTTTTACGGGAAAGTCGCCTGAAGAAGAAACGTCACAAGAACTATGCAACAAGGTACTTCATAAACTCGGCACTAAAACAAAACAAAATAAAAGTACTTGCCTAAAAGTATTTCATCAAAACACACAAGAGGTTTCAAATAAAACAAATTGGCTACTGCATCTGCTAGAAAGTGTCACACCAAATGTCATAATTCTCACCGAACATGGTCTTAAAACAGAGGCCATTGAAACTACTAACCTGTTACCTGGATACTGCTTAATAGCACATCATAGTAGGCCAATACGTAGAAAAGGGGGTGTAGCCATCTATGTGGAGGAATGCCTGGAACGCAACTGTGAAATGGTCGACATTTCCCAATACAGCACAGATTTTATACTTGAAGTTGCTGTAATTAAAATCTCCCTTGATAACACAAACATCTTTGTCATGGGTACTTACAGGTCTCCAAACTATAGCATTGATGAAGCTTGTGACATTATTTCAAGATTAATAAATGACTCCAAACTAGAAAACTCAAAATTGGTTATCATGGGGGACATAAATGTTGATATACTGAACCCAGACAGAAAGACATCAAAACTAAACGAAACCTTGGCCTATCATAACTTTGAAAGATTAAAACTTCCAGCCACTAGAATTACCCAGGATAGTCAATCATCCATAGACTGGATTAGCACAAATATTGGTTCAAAATATCTGAACGCCAAAGTAATTCGTGCAGGCTTATCAGATCACTCTGCACAAACCTGCACATTATCCATCACCTGGACACGGCAAAACCCAGTTACACTTCAAAGATGTCTCAAGAAAAGAAATATTGATGATCTAAGACAACTGCTCCAAAATGAGAACTGGGAAGATGTTTTCATGGCGCGTTGTACGGAAGAAGCATTTAGTGCATTCAGCAGAACTGTAACGACAGCTCTAGATACAGCATGTCCAAAGAAGAGGACCAGAATGCAAAAACGAGCCAAACCTAAACACTTTGCCGATCAACAAGCTTTTGAACTAAAGAATCAATATTTACAAGCTCTTCACCGATTTCAATTAACTGGAAGTGACGTCAACAAAAAGGAAGTTGCTCAAATAAAAAAAACTTATGACCTAAGACTTAAAACGCTAAGACAAAGATCAACAACAGACTATCTTAACAGAACTGAAAACAAATCAAAGGCGATCTGGGATATTATTGGGACTGTTAGAAAATATAAAAAGAAGACCAACAAAGAAGTAATCCTTAGTGTAGATGGGTCAATGATTACAAAGCCAGAAGAAGTAGCACACCACCTTAATACTTTTTTTGTAAATGTAGCACACACCACTCTTAAACAAAAGGATATCCAACCTCAACCGCCCCATAACCACGACTACCCCAGATCCTCAGCCCATCACCAATTTCCAGTCATTAGATACACAAATGAGGAAGAAGTAAAACACCACATAAAAACCTTGCGGCCCAAAACTTCAGCTGGAATAGATGAAATTTCATCAAAGTTATTGAAACACTGCTGTGAAGAACTTGCCTCCCCCCTAGCAGAAATTTTCAACAAGTCATTTCACCAGGGAGTATTTCCTTCAGCCTTGAAAATAACCAAAGTATTCCCATTGCTAAAAAAAGGAAATGCTTTGGTACCAAGCAATTATAGACCAATATCGCTAGTATCAACTTTTTCGAAACTATGTGAAAAACTTGTGCTGAAAAGGCTACTGGAACACTGTGCGCATTATAACCTCTTGACAGATCGCCAAAATGGCTTCACCAAAGGAAAATCTACCACGTCAGCAATGATAAAACTCATAGAAAACATCATTGACCATCTAGAAGCAGGCGAACACTCAACAGGAGTATTTCTAGATCTAAGTAAAGCATTTGATTGCTTAGGTCATGACCTAATTATTCAAAAACTCGAGCTCCTTGGTGTCACGGGATCAGCAAAAAACTGGTTCAAAAGCTATCTCAATATGTAGAACTAAAACACCTAAACAATGGCATAATCAGTAATATAACATCTAAATCTCTTCAAATTAATCGAGGTGTTCCCCAAGGCTCTGTTCTTGGACCAGTACTATTTATTCTTTTCATCAACGACCTGCCACAACATCTAAAAGCCTATTGTGAAACGGTTATGTATGCTGATGACATCACACTTTTACTCAGCAGCCCTTCAGCAGATGATCTAGCTATCAATACATACATTGCACTAAACATGGCCTATCAGTACTGCGACAGTAATGACCTTGTAGCTAACCCATTGAAGACCAGCCAAATTATATTTGGAAGACGGGCGGATCAGACTCTACACATACCAGAACTAGACGTGACTAGCGAAACCACCTTTTTAGGCATAAAACTTGACAGCCAATTAACATGGACCCCTCATCTGGACTATCTTTGTAGCAAGTTGAACACCAGCCTCTATGCTATTAGACGAATAAAATCTATTAGCAACACAGAAGTAGCTCGTACAGCCTATTTTGCAGTCTTTGAGTCTTTGAGCCTATTTTCAGGGTTGGTGATTTGGGGTGGCACATCCACTACAAACTTAACAAGAATATTAACACTTCAAAAAAAAGCTATCAGGACTCTACCTGGACTCCAACCACTTGACAGTTGCAGAGAAGTTTACAAAACCCTTACAATCCTAACAGTTGTAGCTCTTTACATCCAGGAGTTGGTTTTATACATTGACAAAGAGAACCCAGAAAGACTGCAAGACATTCATAATCACAATACAAGAAATTCAGCAATGTACCCCCTTCCACGACATCATCTCACCTTATATGAGAAAAAACCGACATATATGGGAAGAAAATTTTACAACTGCCTACTGTACCGGGTCTTTAGACCGGTACATTTCGTTTTTTCTTCGTAGTCTGCCGGGCTGCCTGAGATTCGCTTGTGCCCTGCGTTTCACGTACTTTGGTGGCCGTTGGCCCAGTTCCGTTCGTTCCGTGTTCCGGCCTTTGGCTGTCAGGTTGGCCATCTTCGAGATTGTTCTAGTAGTTCGAGTTGGTTGGTCAGCAGCCGTTAGTCACGAGTAGATAAGCTAGAAGCTCTAAAACGTAAGTGTTCATTTTGTAAGTTTTAATATCTAATCACCCTTTTGGTGAAAATACTTTTGTTTCATTGAAAATATTAATCGTTCTTGCTTGTGTTTTCAGGGTTTTGTTAAATTTGTATTTTCTTTGTCTAGTTTGGTTAACCTAGGTTTGAGCCATGTGCTCCAGGTTACTTTTTTACCGTTAATTGCTTTTTATATCTGCCTTTATTATCAATAGTAGTTCTGTATAATGTTTGGTTGAGCCTTTTTACAGTTGGAGTTACCCATTTACCATAGTTTTGTTCTTTGCCAATTACCTAGCCTAGCTGTACCGTTTGATTTCATGTCGTAACCTATTGCTCATGTATCTATAGCCTAGTTTCAGTTTGTCATTTTTAGTTCCATATACGTAATTACGTCTTTTATAATTTGTTAAATTTGTAAATTGGTTTTAAATCTGAGTTTGCCAACATAATTTTTCATAGCCTTAAGTTAATCTTTTACTGTCTTGTTTGCTCCATTCATGTTCAGTTTTGTTAAATCATGCACCCTTATATTTAGTGGTTATGTGTAATATTTTGTTGTGATGGCTGGACTGTGTTTAATGGCTGTGTTTGACCTTGCAGTCCAGGGTCCTTGAGTAGGACGTTTCAACCCTCAGCCGGTCGTCCGGGCAACGTTCTACCTACCACACTGCGAGCCTGGCCTGGGGACCATGTGATTGAGCAAGTTTGCCCCGTGCTGCCCTCTCTACGTCTTTGGGTAGAAGACTTCTGTCCTCAGGTCAGTGCGTTCCAGCTTATTTTCCCGGCGGCTGAGCTGGGGGTGATTTGTGAAAAAAAAAAAATAAATAAATAAATAAATAAAAAAGAAATAAAAAAGGAAACTGGTGCGGAACCCTTTATGTGGACTAGGCCTAGAACTGGACAGTGATTTGATGAAACAGCCATGGGGGACTTATTTTTTTTATTAAAGAGAGAAAACTTTTTAAAATACACAAAGTTTTTTTTGATGTTAATATTTATTTATTTATATTTATTGTTATTTAGTTTAATTAGTTTATTTGGTTGTTACATTTGTTTAGATTTTTATATTTGTTAGGTCCCCATTGTTACATCCTGTTATTATTTATTGTTATGTTTAGGCCTAGTGATCGTTATTTATTTTTTTGTTGTTGTTAATTGTATTATAGATGTCTTGAAGTGACTTTTTACTAGAACGGTACCGTGTTATATTTTCTTTTAAATTGTTTAATTTTTAAACTTTCACCAAAAGGGGATTATTGTGCTTTGATTTAACGTCTAATTCGGAGCTGCCCAGGGATTCCGGCTTACTCCCTGGCCCGGTGGAATTATGGGATTTGGGCTAAATTGCCGGTTTAATTGTTGTTTGCCAGAAGTTTTCTAAATTTTCAATTTTATGTGGGCCAATTTTATAGTTGTTAATTGGTAATTTTGGTATTTGTTGCGTTTGTTGTTTTTGTAGCTTTTGTGTCTTATCTTGTTAATTTTAGTGTTTATTGTTATTTATTGAAGTGCGAATTGATTTTGTGGCCTCCTGCCATTTTTGATTATTTAATTTTTGCTTCTTGGTAATAAATCAGTTTTGCTCAGCTGCCGAGTTTTATTTTGACCCTCCAACTGCCACCCGTGATCCCATAGCTTTACTCGTTTTGAGCCATCCCCCAGTTGGCGCGCTTCCCAGCTTTGGTGGGGGGGGGGGGGATGGGTCTCAATTGGTAGCAGAGCGTGGTTGCCTAAAAAAAAAAAAAAAAAAATTTTCTCTTGGTTGTTGACGGTGGGTGTTTGCCAGTTAGTAGGCCATGGTTGGCCGACCTACCGTCAAGGTGTCTTGGTATTGTAAAAAAGAAAAAAAAAATAAATAAATAATAATTTAAAAACAAAAAACAATTAAAAACCCAAATAAATAATTTAACTTAAAAAAAAAAAAAATAAATAAAAAAACCTAGGCAATCCGCTTGGTTACTTTGTTGAATGGGTTTCATGGGTGGATTGGAGTGGTCGGCAGTGGCTCGGTAGGCTGAGGGTTTTGTTCGTCTTGGACCCTGGAGTTGTCGTTTTTTTGTGTATATTGTTGAGAATTGTTGCGTTAGAGATGGCCTATCTGCAGAATGTTGCGCTCCTAGTCAAGGAGGAGTTGATATTTGAGTTGAGATCGCGGGGTGTGACTCCGGAGGGTGATTTTCTGAATCTCCGGAGGGTGCTGCGGGAGCAGTTGTCCGCGGGTACGGCGGTGGATTGGTCTGATCTACTGGAGGTTGGTGAGGAGTTGGCTGTTTGTAAGCGTGTGGTGGAAGATTGGGAAGGAGTTTTGGAAGATCTGCAGTTTGAACCTCCAGTGGGTCGTGACCGTGCCTGCCGCCTTGCACGTTTGGGGCATCTGCTTGCCCGTTTAAGGCTGGTCAACCGGGCACCGGGGTTGGAACCGTCGGATAGGGCGTGGATCTTGGAGAGTGTGGCTAGGCTGGATGAGATTTTTCAGGCACTCTCCGGTTCCACGACTCCTACGGGTCTGGGTCGGCGGCCTAATTTCTTGCTGTCGCCTAACGTGTCGAGGCCGCAGGCTGAGACAACGGCTCTCACTGTGCCTGAGGTTCCTTCTGAGCCTGCAGGCGTTTCTGTTGAGGTCGCTTGTGGTTTGGCTCCAGCTGCCGTTCCTACTGCTTCTTTGTGTTCACCTGCTCTTCTGCAGCTGAGCTACCACAAGCTACCTAACCCTCTCACGCCAATGATCCAGAATCTCCCTGTGATCGATGGGATGGATCCTGAGGAGCTTCTTAAGTTTCTGGTGGCCTTTCTCAGACTTAGTGAGATGCCCGGCATGCAGGCTGGGGACTTGCTTCGTCTGATTTTCCCGTATTGCAGAGGTCCCGTTGGGGAGTTGCTGAGTTCTGTCTTGGCCAGTGATGCCTCGGTGGACTCGTTCCATCGAGAGTTGCTTTCATCGTTTCTTCCCATTCGACTCAGGGAGAGGATGGTCATGGACAGATTTTATTGGTCGCAGGGTAGGGGCGAGTCTCTGGCAGCCTATGTCTCTTCAGTCAAGGAAGCTCGGCAAGCGTTGCGCCTCACACTTTCTGAAGCTGACACCGTTCGTGTCATCCTGGATGGCATTTCTCCCGAAGAACGGTGCAGATTAGTTTTTGCTGGTGTTCCTTCGACTTTTCGGGAGCTGCATCAGCTGTGCATTGTTTCGCGCAGCGTGCAGTTCTCAGACCAGCAAGGGAGGGATTCTGAGAGTCATCGAGCTCTCCCCACCCGTCGACCGGCTATGTCTGTAGGTGTGAGTCAGCCAGTGGAGGGTCGTGGTTCTCGGCCTCCGGTTGTGTGTTTTGCTTGTGGCCAGCCTGGTCACATTCGTCGTGACTGTCCACGTGCTCGAGGTCGTGGGGCGGGAAACGCTCAGCGCGGGGGGTTGCCTCCACAGTAGCTCCCCGCGTTGTTGCGAGTGACCGTGGCCATTTGCCTTTGACACGTGCCCATAGCAGGAGTGTCGGGGATTTTTCGGGCTTTGCTGGCATGGCTTCCCTGGGACTTAGTGCGGTCACCTCGGTGTGTCCTGGCGTTTTTGTTTCTTTTGGTGGTACGGTGTGTCGAGCCCTTCTTGATTCTGGTTCGGCATGCAGTATCATCAGCCTTTCTCTTTTTGAGTCCCTTGACGCCTTAGGACTTGTCAGGCACACCAAGCCTTCTTCTATTACGTGCTGGACGGCATCATAAACTCCTCTACCCATACTTCTAAAGGCGTCATTACATTTTAAAATTGAAGGATTTTCCTGGAGGTGGGGTTTTCTTGTTGCCAAGGACCTGGCGGTTTCTTGTATCCTAGGGGCAGACTTTATTTCTAAAAGTGGTATGGTGCTTGACCTCCAGAAGCGCCAGATGTTTTTCAAGTTCAATCGGCGAGTTTTGGTGCCTCTAGTAGGTGATTCTGACTGCCCTCCTGCAGTCAGAGAGGTGGGTTGTGAGCCCGAACAACCCAAGGTGGATCCAGTTGGTCATCTCCCCCCTGAGCAGGCGGAGGCCATTAGGGGGCTGTGTTTGCGGTTTCCTGATGTGCTTACGCCTGAGCTTGGGGTCACTTCTCTTCTGGAGTATGAGATCCATCTCACCGATTCTCAGCCAGTTAGAAGTCATCCATACAAACTTGCTCCCCCAAAGATGGAGGTTATAAGGGCTATGATTGAGGATCTTCTGAGCAAGGGTGTGATTGAACCGTCTCGTTCTGCTTATGCCAGTCCAGCTTTTCTTGTGCCCAAGCCTAATGGTAAGTCTAGGCTTGTGATGGATTATCGGAGGCTCAACGCTAAGGTCGCTATTGACTCGGTACCTCTGCCTGATTTGCATTCTGCGTTTGATTGGTTCGGTAAGGCTAAGTTTTTCAGTGTGTTTGATTTGAACCAGGCCTACCATCAGATTCCATTGAAGAAGGAATCACGGCCTATGACTAGCTTCTGTGTTCCCTGGAATCTTTATCAGTTCACTAGGGTTCCTATGGGTCTTGCTGTGGGTGCTCAGACTCTTACTCGTCTGCTTGATTCCATCTTCCATGATGTGAAGTTCAAGTTTGTCTTCAATTACCTGGACGACCTTCTTGTCTACAGTGAGACTTTCGGGGAACACATGCAACATCTGGAGGAAGTTCTTAGTCGCCTTAAATCAGCTGGCCTTCAATCCAATCCAGAGAAAGTCACTTTTGCTCGTCCTGAGATTTCTTTTCTGGGTCATCTGATATCTTCTCGAGGCGTCTGCATAGATCCTGCGAGGACCCAGGGCATTCGGGATTTTCCTCCTCCCAGAGATGCCAAGGGGATTGCCCGTTTTGTGGGGATGGTGAATTTTTACCGTCGCTTCATCCCTAACGTGGCCGAGCTTGCTGCCCCGTTGAACGAGTTGCGGAAGAAAGGTGTCCCTTTTGTGTGGGGCCAAGCTCAGCAGACTGCCTTTGATGCTCTCAAGGAGGCTATCATGCAACCTCCTGTCCTGCGTATGCCTGATTTCAGCAGAGAATTTATTCTTCAGACTGATGCCTCCTCCTCCGCCATTGCTGCTGTTCTTTCTCAGGAGTTTGATGGGGTCAGGCAGCCCATCGCTTTTGCTTCGAGGACGTTGTCTCACCAGGAACAGAAAGCTTCTTCCATCTATGAGTTAGAGTGTCTGGCTGTTGTCTTTGGTACGGACAAGTTTCGGCGTTTCTTGGAACACGCTGAGTTCTTGCTGGAGACGGACAATCAGGCACTGTCTTGGCTTCTTGCCCATCCCAGACAGCTTGGGAAAATTGGTCGCTGGGTGGTCAAAATTTCTGCCTTTAAGTTCCGAGTTCAACATCTTAGGGGTACCCAGAATGTCATCGCGGATGCTCTTTCCTGCATGTACCACGAACCCAGTGATCCACCGACTGAGGCTGTTGCTCAGTGTGGTGCTGTTCTTCTGGATTTTCCTCTGGCTTTTGACGACCTACTGTCCCATCAGCAGAAAGATCCTGAGCTGTCAGTCATCTTAGGTGAGCTTCAAGAGGGAGGTGCCCACCCTCCCTATTTTCTGTCCAAAGGGGTACTCTGTTGCCGTCCTCGACAGAGGGGTGAACCCCGTGTAGTGCTGCCTAGTCATCTAGTACCGATGGTCTTTCAATATTATCACTCTTCTCTTGTGGGCGGTCATCTTGGCATTCATAAGACCATCGCTAAGATTCGTAGGTACTTCATCTGGAAGGGCATGGACCGGGATGTTGCTGGCAGAGTGCGGGCTTGTCACCTGTGCTCTCTCAGCAAGCCTAGTCAGAATGCAAGGTTAGGGTTGTTATCTTCTGAGGTGGCCGAGCGTCCTTTTGAGAAGGTGTTCATCGACTACGTGGGTCCTTTTCCCCGTAGCAAGTCAGGTAGCTCCTACCTACTTGTTTGTGTCGATGCTTTCTCGAAGTTCGTTTGGCTTTTCCCACTTCGGAGTGCCACGGCTAAGCTCACCATCCGTGCTCTCCAGTCCCAACTCTTCCAGCACTTTGGTGTGCCTTCCACTCTTGTGTCCGACAACGGTAGCCAGTTTACCTCACACGAGTTTCCTAGGTTCTGTTTTGGCAATGGTATCAGGCATGTGACTACCTCTCCTTATTACCCACAGCCTTCTCATGCAGAGCGGTTCAACCGCAATCTTCGGTCTGCCCTTATTACCTTCCATGCTGAGAAGCAGAACACCTGGGATGAGAGTCTCTCTTGGCTCCAGCTTGCTTTCAATTCTTCCAAGCATGAGAGTCACAATGCCACTCCCTTCGAGATTCTACATGGCTACCCTCCTAACAACCCTTTGTCCAACTTGTGGAGGTTAGAGGATCTTCTACCTACGCCAGGTGCCACTGACGTAGTGTCCACGTGACGGGCTGCTCGGCGCAACCTGCTACGTGCTAGAGAGAGAGTGAGGAGGAGGTATGATAAGGGTCGTACTCCTAACCCTTTTCAGGTTGGAGATCTGGTGCTTTGTCAGGCTCACCCGGTCAGTTCGGCCGCGGAACAAAGAGCTGCAAAGTTGTGCTATCGGTGGTCTGGTCCCCACCGCATCGACAGGTTTTTGTCACCGGTGACTGCTCTGCTGGTTGATCTCCAGTCAGGCAGGGTGTTCAGGAAAGCCCATGTGTCCCAGCTTAAGGCTTTCCGGGGAACGGTTGATCCAAGAGTTGGTGTTCCTGGGGGTTACTTGGGGCAAAGAGATTGATCACCTCTGCGCCCTAGGTGGCTGTTCTGAGAGAGTCTTCTTTCTCTCTTTTCTTGTCGGGCCCGACAGTCAGGGTAGTTTGCTCCCTGTTCGAGGGGTTTCCCCTCTTAGGTTCTCTTGGGCGTCCTTGGAACACCACTCTTCGGTGGGTGTGTTGAGTTTTGCAGAGGGAGGTTGTACCGGGTCTTTAGACCGGTACATTTCGTTTTTTCTTCGTAGTCTGCCGGGCTGCCTGAGATTCGCTTGTGCCCTGCGTTTCGCGTACTTTGGTGGCCGTTGGCCCAGTTCCGTTCGTTCCGTGTTCCGGCCTTTGGCTGTCAGGTTGGCCATCTTCGAGATTGTTCTAGTAGTTCGAGTTGGTTGGTCAGCAGCCGTTAGTCACGAGATGATAGGCTAGAAGCTCTAAAACGTAAGTGTTCATTTTGTAAGTTTTAATATCTAATCACCCTTTTGGTGAAAATACTTTTGTTTCATTGAAAATATTAATCGTTCTTGCTTGTGTTTTCAGGGTTTTGTTAAATTTGTATTTTCTTTGTCTAGTTTGGTTAACCTAGGTTTGAGCCATGTGCTCCAGGTTACTTTTTTACCGTTAATTGCTTTTTATATCTGCCTTTATTATCAATAGTAGTTCTGTATAATGTTTGGTTGAGCCTTTTTACAGTTGGAGTTACCCATTTACCATAGTTTTGTTCTTTGCCAATTACCTAGCCTAGCTGTACCGTTTGATTTCATGTCGTAACCTATTGCTCATGTATCCATAGCCTAGTTTCAGTTTGTCATTTTTAGTTCCATATACGTAATTACGTCTTTTATAATTTGTTAAATTTGTAAATTGGTTTTAAATCTGAGTTTGCCAACATAATTTTTCATAGCCTTAAGTTAATCTTTTACTGTCTTGTTTGCTCCATTCATGTTCAGTTTTGTTAAATCATGCACCCTTATATTTAGTGGTTATGTGTAATATTTTGTTGTGATGGCTGGACTGTGTTTAATGGCTGTGTTTGACCTTGCAGTCCAGGGTCCTTGAGTAGGACGTTTCAACCCTCAGCCGGTCGTCCGGGCAACGTTCTACCTACCACACTGCGAGCCTGGCCTGGGGACCATGTGATTGAGCAAGTTTGCCCCGTGCTGCCCTCTCTACGTCTTTGGGTAGAAGACTTCTGTCCTCAGGTCAGTGCGTTCCAGCTTATTTTCCCGGCGGCTGAGCTGGGGGTGATTTGTGAAAAAAAAAAAAAAATAATAAATAAATAAAAAAGAAATAAAAAAGGAAAATGGTGCGGAACCCTTTATGTGGACTAGGCCTAGAACTGGACAGTGATTTGATGAAACAGCCATGGGGGACTTATTTTTTTTATTAAAGAGAAAACTTTTTAAAATACACAAAGTTTTTTTTGATGTTAATATTTATTTATTTATATTTATTGTTATTTAGTTTAATTAGTTTATTTGGTTGTTACATTTGTTTAGATTTTTATATTTGTTAGGTCCCCATTGTTACATCCTGTTATTATTTATTGTTATGTTTAGGCCTAGTGATCGTTATTTATTTTTTTGTTGTTGTTAATTGTATTATAGATGTCTTGAAGTGACTTTTTACTAGAACGGTACCGTGTTATATTTTCTTTTAAATTGTTTAATTTTTAAACTTTCACCAAAAGGGGATTATTGTGCTTTGATTTAACGTCTAATTCGGAGCTGCCCAGGGATTCCGGCTTACTCCCTGGCCCGGTGGAATTATGGGATTTGGGCTAAATTGCCGGTTTAATTGTTGTTTGCCAGAAGTTTTCTAAATTTTCAATTTTATGTGGGCATTAAATTTATCTTACGTTTTGGGGGTCTCCGGCTAAACTGCAGATAGGCCATGTAGTTGTTAATTGGTAATTTTGGTATTTGTTGCGTTTGTTGTTTTTGTAGCCTTTGTGTCTTATCTTGTTAATTTTAGTGTTTATTGTTATTTATTGAAGTGCGAATTGATTTTGTGGCCTCCTGCCGTTTTTGATTATTTAATTTTTGCTTCTTGGTAATAAATCAGTTTTGCTCAGCTGCCGAGTTTTATTTTGACCCTCCAACTGCCACCCGTGATCCCATAGCTTTACTCGTTTTGAGCCATCCCCCAGTTGGCGCGCTTCCCAGCTTTGGTGGGGGGGGGGATGGGTCTCACTACCTCCAAATTTAAGATCAAAAACTGGAAACGCATTGAAGACAGCACTGAATACCTGGCTCATGGACCATCCCTTTTACAGCATTGATGAATTTCTACAGAACACATTTTGAAGTATCATAAAATTTAAGCTTTTATCACATTTTACCTTTTTATTAATGACAATTTTGAGTCTTGCTTGTATTCATTGTTATTACATATACTACAACATAACTAATCTACTAAAAATAATGAAAACAGATACAATATGGGTTTAACTTATTAGTCTTATTGTTGACAAATTTGAATCTTGCTTGTATTCATTGTTTTTGATTTAACAGGTTTAATTTATTAGTTTAGTTAGTTTTATCATTGACGCTGTAACTATTCTTAAGGAATGAGTTAATAAAGATGATTTTGACTTGACTTGACTATGACTTGAGATCGCGATAATCCAACTATTTGTTTGTTCGAGGTGGTCGGATTATCAAGGGACCATTGAAAAACGATTGTACGCAATTAAATAACATTTTATTGCGTTATGTACTAAAAACGTATACAGTAATTAATATTGTATAAAAGATTATAAACGGGAACAAAAACTACATTGTAAAACATGCACCAAATATAAAAACCAAATACCTTAAGTTATGAAATTCAACAAAATGAAAAACTTTGAAAAATACTACTCTTTAGAAAATCAATGTTTCCTACTGCTTAATTTTTTTTCCAAAGTCGTGTATTTTTTTCTGACAAGATTTCTTTATGGTCTAAAGAAAAACAGTATCACGCATCTTCACTTAAACGCTCTTCACTTTATGTCTATTACGACTTAAGTTAAAACCTCACATTTCACTTTATTGCTGTACACTTGTAGACCATAACTTAAATCATTTTCATTTTCTATTACATTTTTGCCGTTGATGTTATTCTCTAAGAATAATGTAACAAAATTATACTGTATTTTTTGTAATTGCTTGACTACTCTACACTTTGGTCTATGACAGCTAAGTTAGTTAAAACCTCACGTTTCATTTAAACACTCTTCACTTATGTCTATGACGACTTAAGTTAAAACCTCACATTTCACTTTATTGCTGTACACTTGTAGTTTTGATGACTATGCTAAACCTCACTTGAAATTTGACGGCTCTTTTGACTCCGGTCAAAAAAAAAATTTCTCTTGACTGCCCTGCACCTTTGCTTATGACGACTAAGCTATACATTTAATTTGACTGCTCTAGGATTATGAATACGCTAAATCCTAACATTTCTCATTTGGGCTGTATGGCTCTTTTGATATCTCATTCCAGATCATTCTCTGACAAAGGAACTCACTCAATCACTCAAACAAATCACTCAACTCACTCAAATTATCACTCAAACAAATTATATGTTTCTCCTCATCACAAACATAAAATAAGCATAAATCCATAGTCAAAAATTTTCATTGCCATCACCACCTTAGGCAATGCAATAATTCTAAGAAGCAAGGGTTTTGGCTTGATTGACCAAATACTATGTTTATCTAATTTATTGATCAACAAAATTACCAATTGCAAAGTGCCTGTGCTCTTTAAATGGACACAAAATCCTATTGCACTTACCTCTTCTTTTAATGTGGGCTTCTGTTCCCAGGAATCCTCCCATACTTCCTCCAAATGTTCATCAATGACGTCTTTGTCCTCGTCATTAGGGGACATCTAGAAATACATTAAACTGCTCAAAATAGAATATTCCCAAATAGCTTTACAGGAGTTATTCTACTTATTGTTGAAGAATACAATTTTACAGTGTATTTAATTAAATATGTAAATAAAACAATATCACCCATATTAGTACAAATAGTAAATTTAAACTTTGGGAAGGGTATTTTTTCCACACACGTTAGAGACTAGTATAGTTTCGCACATTTTTAAGAAACCGAATTGTTTGAACATTGATAATATACGTCCAAAAGTCTTTTGTCAGCATTTTCTAAAACGATAGAAAAGTGAATGAAAATTAAATTAACCAATTATTTGGATTTACTGGAGGTAAATATATGGAGGATGCATTATTAGAATGTTAATACTATCTTTGGAAACATGAATTTAAATAATAAAACAACTGGTTTATTTGTTGATTTTCGCAAGGCGTTCGATTCAGTAACATGTAAAAAAATTACTCAACAAGATGGAAGCAATATGTATTAGATGTAAGGTTTAGGAGTTTTTTGACTGGAAGAGTACAGTGTTAAAATGGGTGATTACATCAGTCAATCCCTCCCAGTCAAAATTGGCGTCCCCCTGGAATCTGTTGTATTAGCAAACTTTGTTAAATCTTCATCAATGAATTGCTCAATGAACCTTTCGTAGGCCAAATAAGTACTTTTGCTGATGGTTTGGCAATATTATAAAAATTCTATTTTAAAAATGAAGAGATTTTGCTGACAACATTTAAAATTACCTTAATATCCATAGAAATTAGTGTAAAAATAATAATAAGATGGTAATTATTTCTAAAACAAAATTAGTTAACATTAATCTAAGTAACATTGACCTTCGAATCCCTGTAATATACCATATAAATATCTGTACTGAAATACTGCCATGCACATGTACGGCAATCGAGAGGGTTTCAAATATTAAATACTTCAGTTTTTTTTTATAAAAAATTGTTGTGAAAAAACACATATCTTATGCCTTAATCAGACTAGAAACAGTGTAAGAAAATTCTATTTCTTGAGAAATTTTTTTAATGTACCTCTACTAAAAACATTATGCTATGGGCTGGTGCACTCTCGTCTTCAATATGAGATTGTATGTTGAATGAAGGAATGAACGGCTTTAATAACAACTAAAATATGAGGGCGGGTTGGTCTGTGCAAATTATGAACGCGGAAGATGAAGATGACTTTTTTAGATTCAAGTGTTTAGAGTTGAGTGATACCATCTCTTTTTCTAACTTTTACGGGAATAAAAACAGCACCTTAAAAATTTGTCATACTAATATTATGAGTCATTCCAAGAATTTCGATGAAATGCTCAGTTATTTAAGTGAAATGCCACAACTAGATATTATTGTTTTAACCGAGTGTTGGCTTTCAGACAGTGGTGATGGGCAGGGGGTGGAGAGTATTGAAGGGTTTGATTTTGTAACTACTAACAGATATCAAAACCGTAACGATGGGGTTATTGTTTATTTTAACAAACGGCTAACTGTAACTACAGAACAAATAACATTGGGAGACGTTTTTAGCATTAAACTGTGTTTCCCATTTGCATACCAAAACTTTGTTCTCACTGCCTGTTACCGAACGTTTGACTGTAATTTAATTGACTTTCTTGACAAGTTACAACTTTACTATTCTAGACTAAATAAAAAAGACGCTCACATTTGGCTTGGGGACATAAACGTCAACACTTCGATAGACACTCAATTCTCAGAACAATACTTAAACTGTTTGACTGCCGTGGGACTTGTACAGTGTATTGATAAGCCAACAAGGGTGACTGACAACAGTGCTACGTGTCTGGACCACATATTTCTACGTTACAATGACATGAACAGTGTACAAGCTGCCGTGCACCAGACACACACCACTGACCACTACAGTACAGGCCTCACTATAGCAACACGCACAGACAGGGTGAGCATTCCAACTGCACACAACAGCACATACTTGGACCACACACTATTCACTTCTAACTTGCAAACTATAAGCTGGGAACCAATTTCAAACAATCAAAATGCTGATTTCTCTTTTTCAGATTTCAATAACATTATTCAGCAAACTATCCAATTCTCTTCCAAAATCAAACGCCATTCTACCAGGCTAAAAAAATTAAAACCTTGGATAACTTCTGACCTCGTGAAAAAAATACGGGTTAGAGACAAATTAAGCAAGAGAGTAAAACGCCAACCTTTTAATGACGTTCTAGCCAATTTCTACCGGAATCACAGGCTGTATTTGAGTAATGAGTTAAGAAGTGCCAAGCGTAATTATTATAGAAACAAGTTACGAGAATCCAGTGACAATCCAAAACTGTTTTGGGGGGTTATCAACGATCTGATTGGAATACGTTGTAAAAAAGACGCTTTCCCAATAAAAAAATTTCGACCAGGCATCGCTGATTATAACGATTTAGTATTTAAAGAAGTGGCAGAGGAATTCAATACTTTCTTTTCAACCGTAGGACAAAACCTTGCAAGCACGATACACGTTACAGGACCTTTACTAGTTACTGACTCAGACTATAGACTTGACTCAGAGCTCACCTTACACACTGTTACTGAACACGACATAAAACGACACATAAATGCACTACGAGGTGGCTCTGCTCCTGGCTATGACGGCGTTCCTGCTTCAATATTAAAAAAAAAACATCGAATTATTAAGTCGACCACTTTTACACCTAGTTAATCTCAGTATTTCCACCGGAATCTTTCCAGATATTTTCAAAATTGCTAAAGTTCTTCCCTTATATAAAGATAAAATTCATACAGATAAAAACAACTTCTGTCCGATCTCTTTACTCTCTAAATGTTTTCTCTAAAATACTAGAGAGAATAGTCAAAGAACAGCTTGTTAAATACATGCAAATAAACCAGATTCTAACAGTGTCAGTATGGGTTTAGGGAGAACATAACAATTTCAGACATACTTTTTGATGTAAACAAACAATTGCACGACTCTATTTCCAAAGACGAGCGAATTATGCTTATCTTTTTAGATCTGAAAAAAGCTTTCAACAGCATAGATAGAAATTTACTACTACCAAAGTTGGAGCAAATAGGAGTGCGTGGTAAAGCACTTGATTGGTTTTCTAGCTATTTAACAGAAAGACGACAATTAGTTGCCTTAGGTGGGGTCAATAGTAATTTACTTCCAATAGATTATGGTATAGTTCAAGGTAGCACTCTTGGTCCAATATTGTTCTTAATATATATCAATAATATCACAAGATTAAATTTAAATAGTAAATTGTTTATTTTTGCCGACGACGCTTTGGTGCTCGTAAAGGGTCGGGACTGGGCAGAGGTGCGCTCATTTGCTTTAAGAGATCTCATGTCTTTAAAAACGTGGTTTGATCAGAATCTCCTTTGCTTGAACGTCAGTAAAACAAAATACTTACCTATCTCGTTAAGGAGTAATACCGATTATACCTTAGATAATTTAGTGATTCATTATTGTGGAGACTACAATAGCCGGGTATGCGGCTGCGAGGCTATTGAGGGTGTGACGTCTTATAAGTATTTGGGGGTAATTTTTGACAGACGATTAAACTGGGCTCAACACATAGACTGCTTGAAAAAGAAATTACATAAATACGTATTTGCGTTCAAGCGGGTTCGAGATATTCTTTGTGAAAAAGAAATCAAGTTAGCGTACTTTGCCTACGTTCAGTCCTTGTTGTCTTTTGGAATAATTTCATGGGGGGGAGCTTTTAAAAGTAATTTACAACCTCTTAACATCATTCAAAAATCTATATTAAAAGTGGGATTTAACAAAGGTTTTAGATATCCAACTGACGCTGTTTTTTGAAACTGGTATTTTAAGTGTGCGTCATCTATACATAAAAGCCCTTTTAATTCATATATTTAAAAACCACAACATAATCTTTTCTAGAATTTCCCACTCGCACAATACAAGATATTCACGTAATGTTGGAATTTCAGCTGTTCCCTTAGCTAAAACCTATCTATCAACAAATCCATTCTATACATGTCATACATTGTTTAGAAATCTGTCCAACTATCGTCAAAATGTGGGCCTGGTATTGTTCTCTTCTCCATCATTAGCTTCTCTAAAGACAAATGCTAACCAGTGGTTGTCTCTTATCAGTACACAAGAGGCAGAGGCTCTTATCACTGCCGAATACAGACATGGCCACAACTTGAACATCCTTTACCACGCAACTACGGATTGATTCTATACTACTACTATAGTTTTTCAGCAACAGCGTTCTCTCTGCCTCCCTCCTTGACTCATGTAGGCATATACTAACCTTTTTTTTCCTTCTTTTTTTTCTCTTGTGCTTGTGCTGTAATAAAGCATTTTTGAATATAGCAGAGTTACTTGACATTGCCAAATTTTCAAAACAAATTGTTAAAAAAGAGAATGAGATGGTATACTGAACTAGTTATAAAAAAAATACATAAATAACATTTTCTTACAATTTTAAATACACTGGATAAATTAGTGAAAATATTATTCTACTGACAAGCAACTCAAGCCTACGCACAGGCAGCATTGCCTATGTAGGCTTATTTCCATACTTTTTTTCTACTAAATTTAAACTAGCAATACTCTAACAATTTCAGCAATACAGCAAAACCCACGTATAACGGTCCTAGTTTCCACCTTTTTTATTTTCTTTAACAGTATTAGTAGACCAGTTGTAAATCTAAATTCTAAAGTTAATCTATAAGGAGTTGTGTGTTTTAGTTGTATTGGTATTTCACATGTTTAATGGTTAATTTAAGAGTATTTTTTCCTATGTATACAGTTTAATTTTTGTAACATTGTACATTTGCATACAAGGAAATAAAGTTATTTTGAATTTTGAATATTTTTTTATATCCAATTTGATACACAAAAATAATATAAATATAATACATATAAGAAAATAAATAAAACAGTTAAAAAGAAATATTGTGCTAGGAAATAAGCCTACATGGGCATTAAAGCCTGTGCGTGGGCTCACTTGTGCATCAGTCATAAATAATTAACACAAAAATGTTAAAAAAGTATTAACAAATCTTTTAAGAAACTTGCTAGTAATTATTTTAATAATTTTAAAATATCAATTATACTAATTAGTAATGGAAAACAAATTTGAAATTCAAAAAATAAATAATAAAAACCATGAGTTTGACACGTCAGACAATCAAGGAGACAAAAGCTAAACATTATTTTAATACATATGGCTTAAATTTAGTTGTGGTGTAATTGAGGTGACTGAATAAGACTATCAGAACAACTGCAACAAGACAACAAATGAAGCTAGAGTGTAGGAAGTTCTGTACAAAGTAGTCAGTATTGTCCAAAGGTCAGGTCTGCCGATAATCAACAGTGATAAGGTGTTCTGCCTCTTCAATGCTTAACTTAATAAGCCATTCGCTAACTCTTTTCTTTAAAATTGACAATGAGGGGGAATCTTAAAATTTAAAATCTAATAGTACTAATATAATAATAAATGGAATTTATTATCTCTTATATATACAATACATGCATTACATTTGTCAAAATATGAATAAGTCCTTCTCAACAGGCTGCCTTTCAACAAACAGAAAATAAAACTATACTCAAATACAACTAAACAAACATAAATAACACAAATATTTTTAAGACTTATACACTTAAGAGACAATAAAATAGGGCTCCTGAGGCATTTACAGCCTGTTTTGGGGTTCCTTCCTAATAAATCACACAAAATAAAAATCCAACGGTAGCTAACAAAACTAATTACCTTTTTTCCCTATATTACATATTATTATTTACAATAAAATAAAAACTACAAGAAAAATATTTAATCTAAAAAAGAAATTGCATTTGTGCCTACAATAAAAGTCACTTTAAAAGTTCTACTATAAGAAACTAAACTACAAAATGAAGCTTTAACTTAGAATGACAAATAAGTCCTCAATCTTCTCTAATGTCATTAACCAGTTCTTAATCCCCTTCAAAAATACAACTCCATTTAACGCTTGTTTTATTTCAATTGGTATCTGGTTATATAATCTTGGCGCAGTGAAATTAAAACATTTAGTATAAAATGTACTTTTTGGCTTCGGAATTTGAAAACAATCTGTGTTTCTTAACTTTTGCTTGGTGATATTTTCTAAATTAATTAAATTTCCACTTCTTGAATAAAAAAACTGTATGTACTTTATACACAAATAAATTTCTTAATGGAAGTATTTTTAATTCTAAAAAACGGGGATAAGAAGCTTCTTGTATGTTTCTTTTCAAAATTAATCTGACAAAATGTTTCTGAATAACTAATATAGAGTTCAAAGACGACTTATAAATGCCACCCCAGCATACTAACCCATACTATAATCTACTCTGCACTAGTGCAAAATGTATAAATCTCAGTGTCTTCATGGGACAGATATTAGGTAAAAAATAAAAAAATTCTGACCCTCTTTAACAGTTTAGAGTATAAATAGGCTATTTGTTTTTTCCATGTAAGATCTTTATCCACTATGACTCCCAAATACTTAACTTGATCCTCTTCTTTTATATCTGCACATTTTGAGTAACTCCCTTCGATTCCCAAACAATCTATGCAATTAATTGTAAATTAGTATGTTACATTCATTGATAGTTTTCTTCAGACTAAAAATAATAGAATTTGTTTTTTCAGTATTTAATACTAGATTGTTTTTAGCAAACCACCATCTCATTGATTTGAGATCAGATATCATACCATCTTTTATGTTTTCTATACTCTCCCCAGCATAACTGAATGCGGTATCGTCTGCAAAAGATGTAACCTGCCCCTTAAATCTTGCTGTACACAAATCATTTATATAAATTAAGAAGAGAATTGCTCCCAATACAGATCCCTGTGGAACTCCAAATAATATCTTACCCTCACTACTATATACATTATTGATTTTGAAACATTGCCGTCTGCCCGTTAGATAACTCTTGAACCATTCAAAAACTAGACCCCGTATTCCACAATTGTATAACTTTTCCAAGAGGATTGTATGATCAACCATATCAAAAGCCTTTTTAATGTCCTTTATGATAATTAGTAATATTTCTGTATAAGATATTTGATATATAGTAAGGATTAGTAATTGAATAGTGCAATCTCAATTGTAAGAAACTAACACCAATCCGCTGAGCGTATCTTGTGTTATAAGAATGGGAAATATCAGAAAATAAATTACTAAAATTTAAAAATATGTATGTTATAAGAGTTTTAATGAAGTGTTTACGTATTGTTAAAACTGAAATTTCTTGAAAGAGTAACTCACTAGGAAAGCGAGACAAATACAAATACTTTATTGCCATTGACCACATTACAAGTGAAATAGGCATAGTCATATAACTGAATACAAATCCCAATCATTACAACACAAGTCCAATAGTACAGTCAGAAACTCCATACAAATCCATCCATCCCCAAGTCAACTTAAAATATTAGTATATTATAATTAATTAGTAGTGATAAATAAAAATCATCTACATTGAATCAAAAAACTAAGTCAATGTCACAATTGAGGAATTCTTGTATAGTGTAGAAAGGATTAACTAATAGCCACTGAAACAGTTTATTCCTAAAAATAACAATTGACACATCTCTGGCAGACTCATTCAGCTTATTAAAGAATTTAATAAGTTACAATTAACTCTGTGATAATCCAATTTTTGTCAGCCTGTGTTGGGGAATATTTAGCTTAGATTTATTCCTTGTATTGTGGCAGTGGATTTCTTCTCTGGTTATAAATAAGTGTAGGTGTGTTTTTGTGTGAACTAATATATGAAATATGTATAAATTTATAACAGTTAAAATTCGAGTGTACAAATAATGGTCTGCAGTGATCAAAGAAGCCAGCCCTACAAATCTTATGACTTTTTTTTTGAATTAACAAAATATCTCTTACTGCTGAAGAATGACCCCAAAGGATTAGGCCATATGATATATGAGACTGAAAAAGTCCGAAATAAGCTATTCTTAAGTACTCAACAGATAGTATATCACTTAATTTCCGTAGAAGATAGCTCACTCGGGAGATTTTACAACATAGACTGTTGACGTGAGAAGTCCAATTCAATTTCGAGTCTATACGTATGCCAAGTAGTTTTAATGACTGAAAATCTTGACCATGAGGAGATAAACTGATTATCATTTTTTGAGTTTTTTCCTGATTGCAAATTAATTTATTTGAGGAAAACCAATTCAAAGCTTTGAGTTCTGCTGAATAAATGGACTGTTGTAGGTTAGTTAAGTTTAGATTACTAAAATCATGTCTGCTAATTAGTAAATTGTGAAGTAGTGTGAATGCTCCAGTTTTAAACGTAAATTGGTTTACATTTAAACAATTTTGTAAGTACAAGTAAGTTTTATTTTGTTCCAAAAGACCTGGTGAATTTATTACAGCAGTAACCTTTAATAATGATCAACTAATATATTATTTTATTTCAATTTTAATTTTGTACTTACACGGTAATAGGAAACTGCATGTGAGGCTTATGACTCCAGTGAAACTTCTGGAATAGTGCTTTTAGTGAAAAAGGAACTCTTGAAATGAGTCTTAATGAAGCTAAACTACTGTTATTCACCTAATAGATTTATAATTTTGGTTTTGATAAAGTCTCCAACATAATGTAAGGTTATGAATACAGACATTTTCGTGAGCCTAATTTTCCAGTTTGAACAGAATAAACTGCAAAACAACATCCAGCCAATATATGCAGGATCAACCACTATAAACCTGTTAATCAGCTGTTGCCAAGATGGGACACTAGCGCTCACCTAGTGGTCATCTATACAACTATCTGTAGCTTAGCATCTGTCGGTAACAAAGATTTTGACAACTGGCTAACATAGCGGCGGATCACGGAACTGTCGCCACTGTCTCCATTAAGAGTACAATATCTCAGTCACATTATTGGGACTTCATTTGAATTATTCTGAAGGATAAAAATGTTTTAGTAATTATCTATTGATTTTTCATTGACAGTGAACTGAGTAGCTGTCGTGATTTATCAAAGGTATATTCAACACAGTTTTAAATATTTTGTAAATATTATCTTGTTGCTTAGAACTATTTTTGGGATGAAATAATATATGATAACCCAAAAACAAAATGTCATATAAAAGCAAAATAGATGACAAAGTCTCAAAAAATAATTCAAAACAATCACCATGTGGAGTTCAGACAAGAAATAAATTAGCTATGAAAAAAACCAATTTACACAAGACCACTGGGACTCAAACATTAATTCCAGAGGTTAAAGATAATGAAAGCCAAACTGAAATTAAACTGAAAAGGTTAGCTTTGACCGATGAGCTCTTAAGTAGAGAGTGGTTAACTGACGAGTCTATTTCACAGTACACTGGATTGGTGAATGATTATTTACTAAAAAAAAGCGAACTTTACATTCTACCCCCTCTGATTGCACAAGCTGTAAAATGTGTTGACAGCTATGCTGATTATCTTGAGGATCAAAATCTTGGTGATAAAAGTTATCTGTTAGTACCAGTTAATAGTTCTGACAAATTAAAAGAAGAGGGAGTATCTCATTGGAGTACACTAATCTACAATAAAAGAGTTAACTGCTTCTACCATTACGATTCAATCAAGGGGCATAACCATTCCAGTGCCAAAAGGTTAGCTAGGAAAATGCTCTCCTACATAACTGGAAAGGATGAGACACCTAATATCATGGAAACCGAAGGTCCCCAGCAGAAGAATGGTTACGATTGTGGAATCTTTATAATACATGCAATTGAACTTCTGACCACTCTTTTTTTGTCCACTAAAACATTTGATCCAGAAATCTTGAAAACCCTAGTTATCTCCGACTCAGATACAATAATCAAAAGATCCTTGTTGGCCTACATTCTTTGTAACAACTATGAGATCTCAAAAAATATGCTTTCAACCCTTATTTCCTCTACTTTAAAAACCTTGACCGATTCAAATAACACCAAACTTGAAGATACTTCCACCTCAATAGCTACTGACAGTCCAAGAAATAATAAACTACCCGTTCAAAACCAACCTAAGAAAGAAGTAAAAACAATCAACATCCTCAGTGACAGTCATGGGAGGCAGATTGATCACCTTCTGCGGGATAAATTTGATGAGAACACTTTTAGTGTTAATAGTGTTATAATGCCTGGTGCAAGATTAGAGGATATCATACACGAATCACAAGAGATCAGCAAGAACCATCGTAACTACGTCGTTCTTATTGCTGGAGCCAACAACGTGTTTAAAGGCGAAGTAAATACCTTCGTACAAAATCTCAAGCCAGCATTATTAAAATTAAGACCATGCAAAATCATCATTGGAAGTATTCCTTTCCGGCGTGACCTTCCCTTGTACCACCGTATCAACGAAGACATAATGATAGCCAACCTGCACATACATTAGTTATCTTGTGTCATGAATGATGTTACCTTCCTGGACATAACTGGATTTTCAGACTACTGCTTTGAACAATCAGGTGTCCACTTAAACCTCAGAGGAAAGAAAATCCTAACCTCAAGAATTCATACCATAATTTCAAGAACACAAAATTCCCGTCCTCCATCACCCTCCCACCACAGTATCATACCCATATCAGATAATATCAGCCCTTTTCACGCCAACATGAATGAAATTATAACAGAGTATCAGGGTAAGGAAAACACTGCTTTTGCACACTGCATTTCCAAGGACCTGGACAACCCTCGAAGTATGACTGCCGGAGTGGCAGTTATATTTAGGAAACGTTTTGGCAAGCCCTCTTTATCAAATTTTGTAAACACCTACCTAACACGCCAAAAACCTGAAAAATCTGAAGCTATTGTCTATGGCATGGTGACCAAGCCCAAATTCTTCATGAAACCTACTGAGAATGATTATAAAACTGCATACCAACAATTATCTGATGAGCTAAAGAAAAATAAAGTTAAAGAGCTAATTTGCTCTCCATTAGGGTGTGTTCGAGACAATGTCCAAATCAATATCTTTGCTGAAAACATTGTAAGTCTCCAGCGAGCTACTGGAGCTTCCATTAAGATTATATCCTACGATCAGCAGTCAGCAAGAGTTTTGTTCAACGGACTCACCCATGACAAATTTTTAAAAGCCATACAACATGAAATACACAACCAGCTTGAAAACCGTAACAAACCAGCAGAATCTTCAATTCATCTTAAATCAACTCCAACATCAAAAAGAAATAGTCAAACTGCAACTCCGTCTACAAGCTCTCCTTTCCGAGGATGGTCCATTCCTGAAGCCCAGCCCAAAATCCAAATGGAAGCACTTACAGCACCAAATACTTCCAAAATGACAGAGGAACAGGACACACCACAACTCCTTTCCCAGGATATGAGCTGCTTCCCCCCCACTTCCAACGACAAAGTCCTCACCGAACATCTCCTGTGTCAGTGCTAGTGATGGTGAAATAACAAATGGGCAATTGAGTGCTTACTCACTAACATATTCACCTTCACAAACTTCTACTTTAAATTTAAACTAGATTGTTACGACAAGGAACACGATTCCGCAATTTGTAACGGTAGTAATAATCAAATGCTATATCCACAAAGTACAACTGAGGACCTCTTTTTCGAAAATAAAAAAATAAATTTAAAATCAAGTAAAAATTGCAATTATCAACAACCAATTACTAAATCTTCTAATAAAACATATAGTCTTAACAGTGAGGAAACGCAGACACTTAAAATATTTCATCAAAATGTACAGCACCTATCTTCCCGTTTAAATGTTTTGAAAATTAACTTGGATGAAACTAGACCTCATATAATTGCATTAACCGAACATAAAATGACTAAAAGCGAAATAGGGTGTTTAAATATTCCAAATTATACAGTATGCTCATTTTATACAAGAGTTGACTCTATAGGGGGTGGAACTCTCATCCTGGTTAAAGGAAACATTAACAGTAAAAAATTTAAAAATCCCTGCAGTACAACAACTTATTACGGAAAAAGAATTTGAGTGTTGCATTTCCGAAATAAAAGTTGATACATTTTGTTTTGTATTAGCTTGCCTATACAGATCTCCTCAGCAATGCTTTGTTGAACCATTTCTAGATAAATTGGATATTTTATGTGAAATATTAAGTAACAAATATAAAAATATAGTAATAGTAGGTGACCTTAACATTAATGTTTTAATTCAAGATAAGACATATAACAATTTTGTAAATATTTTGAAATCGTACAATTTAGAATTTAAAGTAGATTTTCCAACTAGAGTCACTTCAGAATCCCAAACGGCCATAGATAATGTTATTTGCAATATAAAGTCTAAAAAACTCAAAATTTCTGGTTTAATTACTCATATATCAGACCATGACGGCCAGTTGTTAGAAATTTTAAATCTGAAAATTGCATCAGAACAAGTTTATAAACAACTTAGCTGAATATTTTCTACCGATAACTATGAATCATTTTATAGGAGATTGGCTCATGAATGTTGGATGGAAGTGTATTTAGCCAAGATAGAAAATAAGTATGATGAATTCTTCTCTATATTCTCTTATGCCTTTGAAACTATTTTCCTAAAACTAATGGTAACAGTACAGGAGACAAATTGTAATAAATGGATAACAGATGGTATTAGAGATAAAAGAAGGAAATTGATTGAACTTGAAAAATTGAATAGAAAATTAAAAACGGCAAGCTTAAAGCAAGAAATTAAACAACTAAAACAAAATATTAAAATACAAAGTAATAGTGATAAAAAATCATATTTTGATAAACAAATTCTAGAGTCAAAAAATAAATCAAAAACTACATGGAAAATTATAAAATCTGAAATTAATCAGCTACCCAAAAAATCTGACAATATTATTGTTTTGCAAAATAATACCATCATATCTGATCCAATTAATGTTGGTAATATATTTAATGCCTTTTTTATTAATATAGTCGACAGTTTAATTACTACAAATATTCCAAATTCCTCAAGTGGTAATTTCAATTCTAAATGTGTAAAGGAAATTTCAACAACATTTAAATTCAAGACAGTTAGTGAAGATCAACTTTATAAGTTAGTGATGGGTTTTGAAAATAAACTTTCTACTGGGGTGGATGACATACCAATAAGCGTTGTTAAACAATCAATCTCCTTCATTATTAAACCCTTAGCTCATATTGTAAATTCATCGTTAATATCTGGTTATTTTCCGTCTAAACTTAAAATTGGGAAAGTAGTACCCATTTTTAAAAAAGGAAACTTATATTATCCTTCAAGCTACCGGCCAATATCTTTGTTACCAGTTTTTTCAAAAATATTAGAAAAAGTAGTATATAACCAACTGTTAGATTATTTAGAAAGTAATAAAATACTTGATGAGGAACAACATGGTTTTAGGACCGGTAAATCTACCATTACTGCAGGCATCCGTTTTATTGAATCCATAATAGATAGCATTGATAGAAATGAAAGTATTGTTGGCATTTTTCTTGACCTTACAAAGGCTTTTGATAGTGTATCTCACGAGAAATTACTAAGTAAACTTAGTAGTTTTAATATTAAAGGTTAAATTGGTTTAGTTCATATCTTCAAAATAGAATGCAATGTATTGAGTTACATCATAAAACTAATTACAATAAATATAGTTATATTCAAAATGTTCGCTCAGATTTTCAAATTGTGAAACATGGTGTTCCTCAAGGTTCTATATTGGGCCCACTGCTATTTCTCTGTTATGTAACTGGCCTACCCACTGTCATTCTAAGGGGAGGATCCATCTGTTTATATGCTGATGATGCAAACATTACAGTTTCAGGGATGAAACAGGAGGATATTGAACTGGCTTCTTTTATCAGCCTTTTATCTGTTAAAGATTTTTTGGATGGAAACAATCTTCTTCTAAATACCAGTAAATCAAATTTCATATCTTTTTCCACAAAACAAAATAGGTTGAAACTGCAACCAAATATATACATAGATAATTCAAAGCTTGACCAGGTTGATTCTGATTAAGTTCCTAGGACTAATAGTAGATCCAAACTTAAGTTGGGATATTCATGTTAATCATATTGTTGGTAAAATGTCTTCCGGTATCTATGCTTTGCGTCAGTTGTGCAGAGTATGCAGCATAGAAACACTAAAAACTATTTATTACTCACAAGTACATTCACATTTTTCATATGGTATTGCAATTTATGGAGCCACAACAAAAGAAAACTTGGATAAAATTCTGTTACAACAAAAAAAGGCAATAAGAGCAATTTTTAACCTACAGTCCTCAGAGTCAGTAAAAGAATATTTTTCACATTTGGGCATCTCAACAGTGTATGCGTTGTACATCCTTGAAACTGTAATGTATGTCAAAACAAACCAAACAATAACTGTTCAGAATACCCATTCATATAATACCAGATACAATAGATATGTAGAACCTCATAATTTAAAGTTTTTTGAAAAGAAAACTAGTTTTATTGGCAACAAATTTTTATTTTCACTGCCGAAAGATATTTTTAGTGAATCAAATTTGATATTATTTAAAAATAAGTGTAAACAGTACCTAACAAATGCCTCGTTGTACTCATTCAAAGAATATTTTCAGTTAAAAATATGTAAATAAATTAAAGTACCTCTTATGATAAATTGTATTAAATATTAAGACATACAAATTATGTAATATTGTAAAATATAATAACTGTTTTCTTTTTATTGCTTTTGGTTTTATACAAATTTCAAATAGTTATGTTTTAGTTTTGAATGTCTGCAAGATATATAATGTTTTATTTACTTTTAATTTACATTATAAAATTTGTAAATAAATTAAAGTATTTTTAAAGATCACTCCTATCTTATAATCAATAACTTAATTATGACATAAAATTAATATTGTAAAATATAATAATTATTCTTTTTATTACATATAAATCTCAAAGTTCTACTAGAGTTTTAAATGTCAGTCATATGTACCATGATATCTTATTTATTTTTTACTTCACATTTTAAAAATATGTATCTTATTTGTATTTTTAAAAATCTCAAATAGTTCTGTTTTAGTTTTAAATGTTTGCCAGATACAATGATATTTTACGTCTTTTTATTTCACATTTACAGTAAAGACATGGTTAACTGTGTACAACGATAAATTAAGAACAATAATCAATCTAATGATAATTATTATGTGAATTGTGACGCTATTTAATGTATATTTGTACATTGACAAATAAAGAATTTTTGAATTGAATTGAACTGGTGAAAAGTGATGTGTCATCTGCGTATATAACACATCCCACTTTCAAATTTGTTGGCAGGTCATTAGTGATTATTGTAAAGAAGAAAGGACCAAAGGACCAAGAACGGATCCCTGCGGCACTCCCCTTGTAACATTTGCAACTGATGAATTTAAACCTTTAATTGTGACATACTGCTTTCTATTTGTTAGATAAGACAAAATAAGCTGGCTTGCATGTTCCGATAACCCGTAAAATTTGAGTTTCTCTAAAATAATGTTAAAAGGGACACAATCAAACGCTTTGCTGAGATCCATTAGTGATAAAGGTAAGCATTCTTTGTTATCAAGCGCATTAAGTGAGCGATTCACTATTTCCATGACAGCAGTTGTTGTTGACCATCCCTGACGAAAACCAAACTGAGATTCAGATATGAGATTTGAATATTCAAAATAACAAGAGAGTTGTCTATACATAAGTTTCAAAAACTTTAGAGAGTATAGGAACTACAGACACCGGTCTGTAGTTCTGAGGAAGATGTTTATCTTCTTTTTTATAAATAGGAGTTATCTTGTACACTTTAAGCAAGTCTGAAAAATACCCTGCTTCTAGGCATTTAGATAGGATATAAGAGAGAGGCTGTTTAATAACATCAACTGTTTTTTAACTATATAGTTTGATAAGAATTATACATCCATACTTTTAGAATTGGATAGTTTTGAAATGGCACTAGCTACTTCCTCTGAACCAATGGATTGCCAATTAAATGTATCAGCAGGTATTGGTCTTTCACCTAGGAGATCATAAAAAGAGGTATTGGTGTTAGGAACACCATTTGAGAGATTCTCTACTGAGTCAAGAAAGAATCTATTAAGTTGTTCGGGGTCAAGTGTTATTTCTTGTGAACCACCAGGCGAATGCTCCTGTCTGATAACATTCCAGGCAGCTTTACACCTGTTCGGGGCTGTCTCAATAAAGTTCTCACAAGCTTGTCTTTTAGCCTCAGTTAGATGATATCTATAATTACGTTTGCATTGCAGATAAGCAGTATAAACTAATTGAGTCTGCTCAGAACCAACATTTCTCAGACTCTTATAAACATTAAACCAACCCAACATAACATTCCTTTCTCTAGCCAATTCATCAGTGTACCATTTTACTTTTCTACTTTTACTCTTAGTTATATTAGACTTACAAACTAGAGGTGAACAGAAATGCCATAGATCAATGTAGTGCCGAAAGAATCCATCAAATAATTGCTCAATAGTTAACATGCCAGAGTTATATTCATTAATCTTATCCCAATTTGTTTCATTCAACAAATTAATAAATAAATTTATTTCATTATCCGTTTGTTTTCTTATATATATCTTATTATTCTTATTAGCATTGTTGTTGCCATACATTACATTTTTATCATCTATGAAAATATTTATTACATGGGAATTATGGTCAGCAAAGTGTCCTTCAAAAGAGGTAATATCATATAAACTGCATGGAAAATTTACTAAAATGTTATCGATGCAAGCATTTAAATGAGTTGGGGTTTTAATAGTGCAGAATAAATTAAGAGACTTTAATAAATTGGAAAACCTATTGAACATTGATTCAGTAGAATAGCCATTTCAATATTAAAATCACCACAGATAGTTATTAAGGCCCCCCTACTCATTATTTTCTTAACAGCCAATTCAAAATGTTGAAAAAATATTTCCATATTACCCTGAGGTGACCTATATAAACTAATAATGACCGTATTCTGATTGACTAATTTTATGCAACTGAACTCTGAATGAAATTCTTCACTGATGTTTTCAAAACTAATTTCTTTAAAGTCAATGCCTTCTTTACCAAAAACACCGCCATTTTTCCTATATTTTCTACAAAAAAAACTACCAGGTAAGTAACCTTGGGGAACATACAAATCAACTTCTTCAGTCATTTTAGACCTTTTTTTAAATGCTATTTTTTAAATTCTCTTTTGAGCTATAGATAGTGGTTGGAGCACAAAACAACTCACACCTCCCCAAGCAATGATACCGAAGGAAAGAAGTGACTGTATATAACTATAATTTGATTTCAGACTTGTCTAAGATCTCACTAATCTGTCTAAAAGCAAAGAAGTATTTACAGATTCTTTTTGTTAGAAATTCAACATGCTGAGACCAACTCAATTGGGCATCAAATATTACGCCTAAGTATTTATAAAAGACTACTTTTTCAATGGACTAAAACGAACATGTCCTCTTGAAAAAATCACCACAATTATGAATTACAAGATTTTCAAGATTGTAATTATGAATATTTCGTAAAGAAATAGGCGTAAATTTAGTTTTTGATATATTAAGTGATAATACGTTCTGATCAAACCATTTTTTCAGTGTTCCCAAGTTGTACAAAGCACTCCTTTGAACTTCTGCACAACTATCCCTGAACAAAATTGAGGGTGTCATCCGCAAACAAATATAGTTTGCCATTTAAATTGATGTTACTAATATTATTGACATATATTAAGAACAATACCGGGCCAAGAGTATTACCCTGGACCACGCCATATTTTACATTAATGGGGTCACTATCAACCCCACATAAGGACACATATTGTAGCCTATCAGTGAGATAACTACGAAACCACGCGAGGGCGTTACCACAAATTCCAATAAGTTCGAGCTTAGTCAACAACTTACTTCTGTCAACTGAGTCAAACGCTTTGGCTAAGTCTAGAAATATTAGCATTGAACGTTTCCCATTAGAAATAGAACTATTTAAATTTCTGGAAATATCAAACAGCGCATTATCTATGGTTTTATCACATCTGAACTCATATTGACACTCTGCTAATATTTTATTTTGATATAGGTAAGACATGAGTTGCTCCTTTACTATATGCTCCAAGATTTTAGAGAAGACGCTTAACAGGGATATGGGGCCGAAGTTATTTTTATCTGTACAATTATTTGCTTTATGTAATGGAAAAACTTTGGCTAACTTGAAACTATTAGGAAACTTGTCAGACGAAATACTTAAATTAACTAGATGTAATAAAGGACGGGCTAGTATGAACAGATTTTGTTTGAGAACGTTAGCAGAAACGTCATCGAAACCAGGTGCGGACCCTCCCCTGAGAGCAGTCACATGTCGTACGATATCAAGTTCAGTCACAGTTCTTAAAGTGAAGTTACAGTTCTTAAATGCTTGCAAAGTGAAGTTACAGTTGGGGTGCAGCTTGCAAAACAATTTTTTGTGCAGTAAAGAAATCCCAAAACAAATTCATTCACATTACACTAAAACAAAACCAGTGTAAATCATTATACAAAGATTTTAAAATTTTGCCACTTAAACAACTACTATTCATCTTCAAGATTCTGTGATTGTTTTACAAGTGGAGTGGAAATCGTGGCTCAGTTAGAATTTACTTCAACACTAGAAGCAATAATCTGAGAATTTTTTACTAAAACTAAAATTTTAAAAATATGTTTTTAAACAACCATCATCCATCTATTGGACTATCCTTTTTTAATCAACTCTCAATGCACATTAAGAAGAATGACAGTTTAACAAGAATTTTGTATACATTTTCAAACTTGGTTATTTACTTCAGCTACTACAGAATTTATTCATCAGATCACAAAATAAGTCCATCTTTTGTTCCTTCTGGAGGTTCAATAGCAGTTTTGTTATTTATAGCATAATACCGTTTACTTAATCAACTGATGGCTTTTAAGCATAGAAACCTATGCAGTTTAATTTAATTTATATTTGAATACATTGCAGGAAGCTGTAAATAATGTGTTTCTGTTCCGGCTGCTGGACTTTAAATTAATTTCCTGAAAACCGTTGGTTTTACAGAGAAAAATGTTAAACAAAAATGTTAGAGATCATTTCATTACCTAAACTTTTCCAGTGACGAGACTTTACGAACACAAAAATAAAAAATTCTCGCAATGTAAAATTTTTATGTCATGTTAATAGTTATAAATTTTTTGTGTAGTTATTATATTAAATATTATTAATTTACGTAGTTTGTTTTTAAACTATACTTTTATGAAGTAAATTTCTTCATTAATAATAGTATAGCAAAAGTTTCATCTTAGACATACGGGAAATGGTTCAAATGACAGTGGGAAGGATGATTACAAGATATGTGGAGTGGATATCCCACACATCAGCATATTTACATAGGTATTGACGTCATGCGGGCATACGGTCTGATGTTTAATAGCAAACCTTACTCACACCACGACGGATATGAATATAACTTCAATAACTGGCAAAGTGTGATCTGAATTGAGAAACCTACCTGTCAAAGGGTTAATAACTTTTTAATGTTTATTCTTAATTTTTAGCTATTGGTTAGAAGATAAATCAGCTATTAAAAATGTACTACACATTGTCTCAATGTTTTGTCCTAAGAAAGAATGTTTATATTCTATGCAAAATCCTTACACTGCTCTATACTTTGGACTATTACTGCTGAAATAAAAGCTCATATTTCACTTATGGGCTATAAATAGCTTTCTTAACCCTTTTGATCCCAGGACCAAATATTTTTTTAGCTAAAAATTCCAGACCAATTTTTCAAAGATTGTGCGAAAAATCCCAGGCCAAAAATGACCAAAATTCATGCATTTTTGAAAATATTCATAAAACCACTAATATACATGCTTTATTATAGTTTCTAAACTAAAATGTTTGTAACAATATTATCTAGCCAAAATTAAATACAAAATCCATATTTTGGAAAAAATATTTTTTATATTATATAAACGAAAACAAATTTTTATTTATAACAAAAATTATTTATCATCATTTTATAAGTAAAAGGAAATATAATTTACCTGTAGGAAGTATTTTTTACCTGTAGGGCACAACATTTGAAACCGATAAATATCATACAAGCTGAAAAAAAAGTCAACAGTGTAGGCCTAAGTTATCTGTGCTAGAAGTGGAAGGCTGCCCAGAAATTAAATCCCGATTTATAAAAAATGGAGCACCACATCATCAAGAAAATAAGTAGGGTCCACATCACTGTCGTCGTCAAAAATAGCTGATGAATCAGAAAATAATTCCACATCAGATAGATCGTAATCTAGCTGTCTATCAAGTTCACTTTGTCTATCAGCAAGGTTTTCACAATCTATTTCGACAAAAACATTAGCCTAGTAATTGAAATAAAACGATCAACTTATTTATTTACAGTAAAAACTAGAAAAACAATGCATAATAACACAAACAAACTCTATCTATTACACTAAACACAAAGTAAACAAAGTAACATAACCATACAGTAGCGTTTGAGCGTGTGAACAGTGAATGCAGCAAAAGTCAGCTGGGCGCTTCGTGATTGCGCCCAGCTTGATTCAGAATGCTTCACTATCATAGCTGAAGAGACTCTAAAAAATAACAATTATTAAGCAGCAACTGTCAACTGCATAACAGAAAATACAAATCACTCACTAACCATCTTATCTAGAACTAATGAAACAAAGCTTAAAGACATAGTAAAAAATTTTAAATCAAAAACCTCTTCTAGCAATTATGAAATATCATTCAAAATGTTAAAACACTGTACAGACGAACTATGTACTCCATTGGTAATAATATTTAATAAATCATTTGATCAAGGACATTTCCCATCGAGCATAAAAATTTCTAAAGTTTACCCAAAACTCAAAAAAGGATGCCCAACCACAGCTAGTAATTACTGGCCCATCTCTCTCATATCAACTTTCTCAAAACTATGTGAAAAAATAGTTCTCAAAAGATTACTTACCTTCTGCAACAATCATAACCTCCTTACAAACACACAGCATGGCTTTATCAAGGGTAAATCAACGACTACAGCTATGATTAAACTTGTTGAAACAGTGATAGATGACCTGGAGCAGCCTAAATCATAAACAGCACTTTTCCTAGACTTCTCAAAGGCATTTGATTGCTTAAGCCACAATTTAATAATCACTAAGCATTAGGCCTTAGGCATAACAGGAAAAGCCAAAGAGTGGTTTGTAAGTTATTTAGCTGATCGACATCAGCTGGTTGAACTTCAGCAGACAAAAAAAGGAATTACATTGCACATACAGTCAAGTGCATTACCAATAACCCGTGGTGTACCCCAAGGCTTCGTTCTGGGCCCGGTTCTTTTTATTTTATTTGAAAATGACATGCCCAGACATCCCCAAGATCATTGCCGGGCAATCATGTACGCAGATGACATCATCTTACTGGTGAATGATAAAACTCTGAATAACCTAGCTGTAAACACATACATATCCCTCAATACAGCCCATCAATACTGCCACAACAATGATCTGGTTGTCAACCCCACCAAAACAAGCCAGATAGGATTTGGACATCGATATAATGTGACGCCACAGATACCAGGCGTAACATTGGAAAGACAAGTAAAATTCCTAAGCATAACACTTGACAGCTTGCTAACTTGGACCCCACACATAGACAGCCTCTGCAAGAAGCTAAACTCAAGCGTCTATGCACTTAAACAAGTAAAAACCATAAGTGACCTGACAACAGCAAGAACTGCATACTTCCCACTCTTCGAAACCCATTTGAGATATGGACTTGCTGTCTGGGGAGCAGCCTCAGCAAGGAACATTCAACGGATACTTGTCATACAGAAGAAGGCAATCCGAATCCTGGCCGGTCTCCAACGACTTGACACCTGCAGGCAAGCCTTTAAGACTCTGAAGATCTTGAAAATTGTTGGACTCTACATACAAGAAGTAGTGATGCATTCTGATGGGCAGGAATTGCTGAGAGGTCATGATCTACATACGTACAACACACGTAATGCTAACCTCTACAGTATTCCAGTACATCGCCTTGCTCAGTATGAAAAGAAACCAACATACCAGGGGGTTAAATTCTTTAACCATCTACCAGGGGATATAAGAACATGTAGAGGAGGCAAGTTGAAGACAAAACTTCACAACTGGCTGACTGATCAACCATTCTACTCTACCAACGAGTTTCTACAATGTAACTTTGACTAACCATGAGAACTATAATACCATGTGCATATTTAACCATTACTGATTTATAAACCTATATTTGTACAATTGACACCATTTCTGTTCTTGATGAACATGACAATAAAGAATGTTTTGCTTTGATTTGATTGCTCAGTGAAGAATGAGATATGTCCGAATCGTAATTTTATTGTGAAAAATGTATTTGACATCGATGCATACTATAATATTAATATTCATCGAAATCCGCGGGAATTTAATATTTAAATTACTGTGTGGCGACAATCATCGCCTGGGATTCTTTGACAGTTTTTCGGCGACAATGTCATCGTCGCCTGGGACTCTTATTACATACTTCTGGCGATGATGTCATCGGCACCTGGGATCCAAAGGGTTAAGATCTAATCCCAGGTCTTTCTCAGACTAAGAGAGATCTTTTGAACAATGTTACTGACGTCCCCCCCCCCCCACCCCGTTTTTAATATACCGCAAGGAGTCTCTGGTTTTTCCAAAAACAATCTTTCAAACAAATTATGGTTATACTCAACACAAACATGAAATGCACATAAGTAGATAATCAAAACTGTGCACTGCCACTATCACCTTACTAAAAGCAAGGGTTTTGGCTCGGTTGACCTACCTCTATGTTTATCTAATTTATTGATCAACAAACAAGTAAAAATAACCAATTTTAGCATAGTACCTGGGCTCTTTAAAATGGACACAAAATCCTATTGTACTTACCTCTTCTTTTAGTGTGGGTTTCTGTTCCCGGGAATCCACACATACTTCCTCCAAATGTTCATCAATGACATCTTTATCCTTGTTATTAGGGGATATCTAGAAATACAATAAACTCCTCAAAACAGAATATTCCCAAATAGCTTTACAGAAATTGTTCTACATTTATTCAAACTGCTGCAACACCTATATCGATTAATCTATGCATAATCGAATATTGAGAGTGATTTCCTCAACTCGGACTACATTTTAATTAATCATAATTATATAATTTCAAACCAAATTTTGACAATATCATTAAAGTTTTTACTTATTTTAACTGATAATAAGCCAACAAATTATTTACAAATGCAGTTTAAGGTATGTTTTATTTTTGTATAACTAGTGACAAGGAACTTAACAGAATCATCATGGCATATGAAAATAAACAATCTGCTGGGTATGATAGGTCCCCATCATAGTCATCAGATATGCTCGTGATGAATTATTGAAAACTTTAAAACATATAATAAATTCAAATAAAATAAAAATTGTTTAATTGTAACCAACATAATACTGCATATATGTGTCATAATAATTAAAGGTGTTACTGCTATAACTAAAATTAATTTTAACAGTTTTAAAATCAAACATAATTAATTACATTTAGATAAAATCATCAGAAACAAAATACCTGACACCATAATAGCAGTGTGATATCAACTACTCTTTTACCTTCCTCACAAAGGCGTTAACATCATACTCTACGTTCAGGTACTCGGGAAAAGAATAAGTGCTCCGTAAAAAAAGATGCTTTCTTGTATGCTGGTAATTGAATAATGTTATTATTATTATTATTATGTAGCCTGTAATGACGATTGACATGCACTACTTTGCAAAGATGGACATTCTTTCCTACAAAGAGTAAAATATTGAAAATGTAAGTAATTTTGTTATCATAACGTGCAATAATTTTTTTGCACATTATGATTTTTTGCAACTTAAAAGAAGAGTTATAAAAATATTTATCAATGCTCATTAAAAACAATTGTTATTGCTTTCTTTTGTAATTTATAAAACTAATATTTCTCTTGTATTTTCATGAACCCAAACTGCTACACAATATGAAAGATAATGATAAATTAATCCGTAATATGCATCAAGCAAAACTTAACTACCAACAAAAGGAGATAATTTTTGTTTTTTTAACACATAGATTCCAAAACTTCAAGTTACTGTCAATGGTTATTGCTAGGAATTTATCAGATTTACAATGATTGACTTCAAAGTTATCTAATAAAACAGTATAGTTGTCTTGATTAAGATGGTTTATTATTTGAAATTTTATTGCATTTATAGCTATATCAATTTATTTGCACAAAGCCATTGCACCAGTGAGCATGTTTCAAAACAAGTTTCAGTTTCAAGACATGCATGATTATGGGCTGATATAGCTAAGGAAGTTATCAGCAAAAAGAGAAATCTTGCATCAGATATGAATAGAGGTAGATCGTTAACAAACAGCAGGAACAGGATAGGACCAGGCAAATATCCTCACGGCACCCCCTAGTTACACAGACGTTGAACCAGACAAGACCCCCAGACTTGTATTTTTTTGAATCAACAAAATATGACTTAACAGATTGGGTTCTGCAAGTAGGAAAAGATTCAACTCATGAAAGAGGAGAACCCCTGACTACCATTTATTATAGCTAAGCTCCTCCAAATAAGTTGTGGTCAACCATGTCAAACGCCTTTATTAGATCTATAAAAATACCAACCGTCAGTCTTTCTAAATCTAGAGACTAAACTATTGAGGAAATAAGAAAGTTTATGGCATAAGTAGTGTTTTTATTTATGATAACTCCAAATTGGTTTGTCACAATATTGTTATGAATATGTTATATTGTCTTATTACCAATATCTATGAAGTTAAGCATTTTGTATTAGTCTTTAGACCTTCGAGAATCATGATGCCATAGAAAGAGGCCTATTCTACCGTACTTTCATCTCTGCAGCCTTTTTTGTGAGGGTTCAAGTATAGCATGTTTCAGGAAATTGGCCTTCCTGGAATGAGAGGTTGATTAGCTTCATCAATACTAGAGATTCTATATCATCTATCTAAAGCTGATAGTTTAGATTTCATAGATATCATTACTTAAGCCACTTATTCAGTATAAATGTGGGGAATTCTGGTAGGTTGAGATGATTTTTGATAATAATCACCTATGGACGTTAGTTCCATGATTATTTTGAGGACACAATGAAAAGATTGAATTAAAGGTATTTGCAACTGTTATTGGATTGTATAAAATAGTAATTGATCAAAGCTCCATTACTATTTTCAGTGTTAGATTAAGATTGTGGGAGGGCTTTACAGATATGTGATCATTAACAACCTTTGACTTATTGGATTGGACTTAATTGGAAAACAGCATTTCAAAACTCTTGTTGTTCTCCTGTATCACCACCTTAATATATACATTGGCTTTCAACTTATTGGATGAAATAGAGATCTTATTACCAATAAAATCACTCTTAGATCTCCTTATATTTTTTCTTCTTTTTGTATTCTTGACGAAGACGGTTAGAGGAATCTAATTGTTAAGTTATTGAATACATTGAAAGAAGACTTACTAGTATCAGATCACAAATGGTCGGTTGTGTGTGCAAGCAAAATATGACTTCACTAAGACCAATTTTTGCCGATTATCTTGTGTGCATTTTCCTTTTCAGAATGGGAGAGGCAAACTATATAAATATAATAATAATAATAATAATAATAATAATAATAATAATAATAATGTTTATTTCCTCCAAAAAAGTTTCTACATAGATTACAATAATAAAGATTTTCATTACATTTAACCTGTTTCACAATAACAAATAAATAATTTTACATAAATCAATATTTCCATAGCAAATATATAAAGAGGAAATAAATAGGACCCCAAAGGCAAGCCTGATTTGGGGCTCCATCATATACTATAGTTCCTGCTATTGCTGCATTTTCCTTCTAAAAAGAAAATCTCTCCGAGATTATAATAAATATTAATAACAAATTCAAATAATATACACTACATTGTTAAATAACAGTTTCAGGCTGTGTCTAAATTAAAAAAAAAAATTTCAACAATAACAAAATAATATAAATCTAATCAGAACAACAATATTAACAAGAAAGCTTAACAATATTAACAAGGTAAACTCACTACAATTACAGTACCAAATTCCAAATACAAATGGATAAGGGCAACAGAAAGTACCATAGACAATATAACACAAAAAGATAACAAACAATAGAATTTTAATACGAATATGCTACAACTGAATCATAATACCACCATAAGCTGAGATAATAATGTAACAAACAATTTAAAAATATTCAGAACAATAATCCTACATCATCTATTTCAAATAACCATTTCCTAATCTCTCTTTTAAATTTATCATAATTTTTAATTTCTTTAATTTTATCAGGCAATGAATTAAAAAGTTTAGGACCAATATATTCATATGTTTTTTTATAGTATGTCAGCAAAGGTCTAGGAATCTCATATTTTTTTCTATTTCTTAATCTCTCTCTATACAATCCTTCAACACCAGGTATATTTCCACATCTTTTAAAGAAAATAACTAGTACCTTATATACATAAAGATGTCTAAGGGGCAATATATTAAGCTCTAAGTACAGAGGCCAAGATCGATCAGTGAGCTTCTTCCTAGCAATAACCTTTAAAAAACATTTTTGTTGTTTAATCAATGGCAAACTATTACTGATATAAGTGCCCCCCCAAATCGCCAAACCATATTCCAACCTACTTTGCACAAGTGAGAAATATATTAACCTTAAAGTGTCCACAGGACAAAAATTCCTTAAGAAATATGTTATCCGCAATACATTATTTAAATTATTCTTTAAATTATTTATATGCAATTTCCAACTCAATTCCTTGTCTATAAATAAACCTAAGTATTTAATATTATCACTACATAAAATTTTTACACAGTTATTACAGTATTTAAAATCACAGAGGCACCCTAAACAAGGATAAAACAAATTATTTGGTATAACTATATTGCTTTTTCGCAGGGAAAAGTTTACATATATTGTTTTTTCAGGACTTAGAGCTAACTTATTTTCTACAAACCACCACTTTAACCATCTTAAATCATGATTCATGTTGACTCTAACTGTGTCCCAACTATTGCCATGATAAGTAAGGGCAGTGTCATCAGCGAATGACGTTAAATGGCCTCTTAACTTTGCAGAACATAGATCATTAATAAATATTAAAAATAGGATTGGACCCAAAACTGATCCCTGCGGAACACCATATTTCAACTGACCAAGCTCACTAATGGAATTATTTATTTTAACACATTGTACACGACAAGATAAATAACTATCAAACCATTCATAAGCATTTCCTCGAACTCCACAATTATAGAGTTTAGTCAATAAGATACTATGATCTACTGTATCAAATGCTTTTTTTATGTCTAAGAATAGGGCACTAACCTTTTCACCCACATTTATATGATCAGAAATATCTTTCATAAAGTGTATTAACGCAGTCTCAGTACTCATTCCCGATCTAAATCCATATTGATTTGAACTAAAAAAATTTGTTTTAACTAAATAATCTAGAAGTCGTTTCTTCATACATTTCTCAACTACCTTAGAGAATGTTGATAACAAAGAAATGGGGCGATAGTTATTGCAATCACTTTTAGGGCCTTTTTTGTAGACTGGCACTACAGTTGCAATCTTAAGCTTATCTGGAAAAATCCCAGTTGAAAAACTTAAATTTATAATAAAAGTTAGGACCTTTGCTATACTGAAGCAAATTTCCTTTAGTAATTTAGAACTAATGCCATCAATGCCATTTGAATTACTGTTTTTTAAGTTTTTAATAATACTTACTACCTCATCTTCACAAACATAGCTAAGAAAGATAGAAGAAACTTCCTTCTTACTTTTAAAAATGTTTCCTGAATTTAAATTATAATAATTGCTTGGTTTTAGCTCATATATATGTAAGCTCTCCACTATTGATATGAAATGCCTATTGAATACCTCTGCAACAAGTTTTTCCTCATTAACCACTATGTCATTATACACTACTGAATATAAAGATTCTTTATTTTTATTTTTACCTGTAACTTTGTTAATTACACTCCAAGTTTTCTTAGAATCGCCTAAACATTTGTCAAATAATCTTCTATAGTAAGCTTCCTTTGTACCTCTTATTAAAGAATTTAAATCATTTCTATACTTTTTATAATATTTCTGAAGACTTAAGTTATTTACATGTAACTTACATTTTTTTAATAATTGATCTCTTTTCCTTATCTTCATACAAATCAAGTCATTAATCCATGGCTTTAATTTATTCAAATTAGTGGTTGGCTTGTTATTGAATACTCTACTGCAATTTATGTGATTATTTAAAATTGAAAGGAATTTATCAAATGCTGTATTTGGATCTTCACATAGCATAACATCATTCCAATCTTGATTATTTAATAAATTATTTAAATTATCATATTCTATATAGCTACTGACAGTGTTAACATTCTTACATGTATTACTATATTTAAACTCTAACCAGACTACAGACATACAGTGATCAGTAATACCTAGATCTGCCACAGTAGAACCTACATTGATAAGGCTTTTGTCTCTTAATCTGGCAAACACATGATCCAAACATGTTGCAGTTTTGTTTGTAATTCTTGTAGGTTCATTTATCAATGACTCAAATCCACTGCTAGCTAAGCATGTCTTATATTTGTCAGCTACCAAATTTAAATCCAACAGATCTATATTAAAATCACCCACTATAAAGCAGTTTCTAGATACTTTAAAACTATTATCATTATCTAAATACAATTTTAATTCATTAATAAAATCATTTTTATTGGTAAGGTGATATCTGTACACAACAAGAATACTAAATTCACATCTATTTGAAACAATATTTAACCTTAAAGTATCCGATGTGGCAAAATTTTCAATTACAAAATTAACTAATTTTATCTTGTCTTTTAATAAATATACAGCAACACCTTTACCTCTAACATTATCATTGCAATGAGTTATTAAGTTATAATTTTCTAACTTAAATAAATCTGATTCACTTTTTGTAATCCAAATCTCCGTGAGAACAATGATATCAGGGGGCTTTACACAGACTGAAAGCTCAGCAACCAAATAATCAAAATTTTTTCGGAGACTTCTAATATTTTGGTTTACTATTACAAAAGAATTCATTTTACCAAAATTCAATAAGCCACACAATTTGTTTGTATTATTCATATTTAACTAAGTAACCTACCAATTTATTGTTAACTTATTATATTTTTGTATATACTTAGGCCTACACATAATCAAAGAAGTAGAAAAATAAACAAAAAAATAAAAATTACCATTATAGTTTATCCAAATCTTCATAACAATTAATTTCAATCACTGGTGCACCTTCTACTTTTCGAATGAGAATTTTACCTCCACGTAGCCAAAGATACTTAAACCCCTTTTCTCTTTTTAGAGCTCGAACTCGACCATAAAGCGTTCTCTTCATAGGACAAAGCGATTCATTTATGTATACAGGGCAATCAGAAGTCATCCCCATGTGCCGTGTAGACAAATTCCTTTTAACACGACGTTTTTTTAACACCTCTTCCACATCTAGTCTTCGGACAAACTTAACAATAATACCCGGTGCTCCACCATCATTCCTCCTTCCAAGTCTGTGACAATTGTCTATCATGGTTTCTTGAATATTAACATCCAAAGCCACACCCACCTTCTTAACAATCTCCACCACATTCTCATTTGCACTAGTGGGTATTCCATGAATTTCAATACAATTTTTCCTAGAGTATTGCTCACAGTCCACAAGCCTACTCTCTAACTCTTTATTATTCCTTTTCAGTATAGCATTTTCCTTCTTCAGATTTTCTATCTCTTCCATATACATTAGCAAATCTTCAGATTGTTTTTTTAACAATTCAGTATTTTCAGTTAACTTCGCATCTAGTTTCTCATATGAATAATTAAAATCATTCATAGATGTCTTATGTTCTTCTTTCATTTCTTTCAATTCTCTCATAATATCTTGTAAAGTTAACTCACCAGATAAAAGATTAGCATCCATTCTTAGGCTCTTTCTTCTCTCACTGGCACAAGGATTGCATCGCCAAACCAGCCCGTCAACAGACAGACAGTCCAAGTCAGCTTTACTCATTTTACAACATGCTGAGTGGTATTCCTTATCACACTCATCACATTTAAGTTTAGACTGCTTTTGAGATATACTTTTAATATATAAACTAGCAAAAACTGCGTTACAACCTGAATGTTGCTTTAACCTTTGAGAACTCGCGCCGCGGTCTTTTAGACCGCATCTTCAAATACAATTGCTGTCTGAGACGTGACCTTGAGTAAACCTCCCCTCCACGCCCTCTACTCCCTCCCCTGTCTGTCTGGAAGACGTTTACTAATAGCCAGAAGGTTAGTTGCTTCCTGGCTTCTGTTGTAGTTGGAGTAACTAAAACCCTGCGCTTAGTGCGGTCGATTGTTCCGCGCGCTAACGTGTCTAATTTTTGCTATTGTAAAGTTTGCTGTAAATATGTTTTCTTATAGTTTTTATGTATAAATTGTATGTATTGTATATATTAAATAGTAATTATTATAGTAACTTATTTGTAATCATTTTAAAAATAAAAATGGATGAGAAAGCACAAGAAAGACTTTTGAAACTTTATCTCAGTGTAGAAAAAGAGGAATCTGCTAACGAAGTACTTCGCCGTGATCAGGAACGTGCAAAACGTCGCTTATTTGACGATAGTGAAGTGAATACTGTTACAGAAAATGAAGGTGAGTTATCTGAAACCGAAGACATAGTACAAGAAAGTGAACATAACACTGACAGCGAGGAGTCTGGTGAGTCAGAAACTGATGTAGACAATATACCTAATGTTACTGTTACCCCTAATATACATCAAGGAGCCCCTTTTATGATGGGTAAAGACGACAGTACAAAATGGTACTGTCATCCCATTTCGAAAAGGGGCCGTACACCTAGTCGGAATGTGGTAAAGCCATCACACTTACCAGGGGCTATAACAGAAGCTAAAAATGTACAGTCTCCCATAGAATCTTGGCAGCTGTATTTTCCTAACACTGTTTTAGAAAATATTGTAACAAACACTAATTTGTGGATTGAGGAAAACCAAAAAAAATTACAACCGTCTATGTGATGCATTGATTACAAATGTTACTGAACTAAAAGCAGTAATTGGTTTATTTTATTTGGCAGGAACCTTGAGAGCAAGGCGTTTGAATTTGAAAGACTTGTGGAGCAAGGATGGGACTGGAGTTGAGGCTTTTCGATTGACAATGTCTAGAACCAGATTTGAGTTTCTTTTGCGAGCACTAAGATTCGACAATATCAACACCAGGGCTGAGCGAATCAAAATTGATAAATTTACTCACATTAGAAAGCTGTTTGAAGATTTTGTATCAAGACGCAGTAGATATTATTCAGTAAGTGAATATCTAACCATAGATGAGATGCTTGAAGGGTTTCGGGGTCGATGCCCATTCAGGCAGTATATTGGCAATAAGCCTGAAAGATATGGGATCAAAGTATTTTCTTTGGCAGATGCTCGTACATTCTACACATACAACATGGAGGTTTATACTGGGAAGCAGCCAGATGGACCATACAAACTTGATAATAGTGGAAAAAGTATTGTTGAGCGTCTAGTTGTGCCGGTATCTGGATCTTGCCGCAACGTGACCACAGATAACTGGTACACTTCTGTGCCATTGTCGGAATCACTTCTGAAAACACACAAACTTACACATGTCGGCACTCTGAAAAAAAATAAACGGGAAATTCCTCCTGTTTTTGTACAAACAAAAAACAGAGAAGAAAATAGCAGTTTATTTGGTTTCCGTGAAGAACATTCACTTCTTTCTTATGTACAAAAAAAAAATAAGAATGTATTGTTACTTCCTTTGATGCACATGAATGACTCTATTGATCCCGAATCTGGTGACGCCAAGAAAGCTGAGATGCTTACATTTTATAATTTAACAAAGGGAGGTGTCGACGTAGTTGACAAAATGAAGGCTGAATATTCAGTTTCTAGGACCAGCAACCGTTGGCCATTGACACTGTTCTATATACTACTGAACATATCAAGCATAAATGCTTACATTATATTTAGAGACAGGCCAAATGCAAATGTCATGAACCGACGGCAGTTTTTGAAGTCACTGTCTAATATGCTATGACGTGATTTCATGACCCATCGTCTGACTCTTGAGTGTATTCCACGTGACATCAAAGTACGTCTTCACTCCGTTTTAGGCATTGAAGAAAAAAGAGCATGTGCACCACCTGTAGCTGAAGGAGACACTGGAAGCTGTTTCATTTGCGATAAAAGAATCGCAAAACCAAAACAAAATGTTCTTCATGTTTACGTTTTATTTGTAAAGAACACACAAATTCAACCTGTACACAATGTTCAGCTCATAATGATAACATGAGTGTTGACGAGGACAGTGATTAGAATGAACATAGACATATTTAGTACCATTTTCGTTATGTAACATTTGTTTATTGCTCAGAATTCATCTCCTATGACTTACTATAAAATATTCAGATGTATAGTTTTAACATTTTCAAAGCACTTATTGCTTAGCTTAATAACTGTCATAATTTCTTTAAAACATTTTAAAATATGTTCAAATCACTTAAAAATTATAAGTTTTATTATTCAAAGCTATACAAAAGTGTAATTACTTTCCCCCGAACCTCAACACTACAGCGCGGTCGAAAAGACCGCGCGCGAGTTCCCGCGTGAGGAAACGCACGCGAGTACTGAAGGGTTAAGGATATACAACTCCCACCACCGCCACCTAACCACCATCTACTCACGTGATGAAGGTGCCAGTGGCACAGAAAAATTGTGTAATGTGAATTATCTTTATGTGATCTCTGCTGCAAGGTGTTAGTGTAATGAATAAAGTACTTGTAATAAATAAAAGAATTATTGAATTGAATTGAATCCAACAAAAGTTTCTACAAAACAACAAAATGATAAAGGAGGAGAATGAGTTTTTTTAATTATTTAAATTTGCTGTATGTTATGGTTAATGTAGTTTTAATAAGTAATGTGGAAGTTAAGTAGGCAATAACAGTTTTCAGAACATATAAGTAGCTAAAATAACTGACATCAGACAAATATGCATCAATCTCAAATATAATTCAAACTATTGATAAAACAAGAAAAATAGTTAGAATTCAAAATGTTAAATTTGTAGAGGGCATCAAACGTAGTTTGTCTTTTTTTTTTTTTTTTTTTGTAGCTACACTTTGTAGTGTTTATTATTTTTATTTAGTTTTGCTTTCTTTACAGGGCATGAGGTGTTCAGATCTGTAGTCATTTCTTGTACAAAGTAGGTGTATCCATCATCAACATTAATATACAACGATTATTCCAATAACCTAACTTCCAATAACTCACCTGTGTCAGTTTGGGTAACTGTTGACAGAGTGTTTCCCAGTCCTCTTCTAACCGCTTAGTAACTACTTTTAAAATGAGTTTATCGTTGTAGCCAGGAGGTATCTAAGGACACAAAAAATACATCGAATTATCTTGGTAAATGGTTTTTTAAAAAATAACAGATTTTATAACTTATCAATAAACCAAATACATAATTACCATTATCAATTATGGATTCAATATAGCCTAATCAGTTCTTGAAGAGTGACAGATATCCTATTTCTGGCCATGTTGTTAAATAAACTAGTTAGAATGTTTCAGTTACATTGGTGTTCTATAGATTTCTTCGTTAAGAATCAAATTCATAAATATTTTTGTAAATAAAATAAATCCATATATTCATGTTATTTTAAGTAATAATAGAATAATATGTAACTTCCATTTTGAAAGACAGAAGCAGTCCTTTTAATCAATACTATTATGTGTGTACTTCTTAAAAAATGCTCTAATCGCTTTTTTAAGTCTAAAGGAAGGTTGGTTTGAGCACTTTCACCTCTTCATACTGCTACTCCATAGGGAAAAACCAGGCCATAATATGCAGTAAGAAGTGACATATCAGTATTGTTGAATAATAATTGTGGTCATAACACATTTATCTATTGTTGAGGCCTATTTACATTTAAAGTAAATAAATGCCCGGACATTTATGGATTTTGGGCATTTGCACGGGCATATTCCCTGGGCTTTAGCCCTGACTTATAAATGCCCGGGCATATTACATCACTAGGCATCACCATACGTGGATCAATGGAATGAGTGTGATGAGTGTAGATGAGCGAATGTAGTCAATGTTACAAACTAAGGCTAACTATTCCTTAGAAAGTGTCATTAATTAATAGCCAAATGACTGATGAACAGCCAGTGGTCATCAGCTGATCCCTTTCAAACTTCGTTATGATTCTGATTAGGATCGAACTGAGACTATTAAATTACAAAGCTGGGCTTTAACCAACTAAACTACCGATGAATCAACAACGAGATTCACACTGGGGCAGGAATCTCAAACTCCTCTCAGAGATACTTTTACTCAGTGAGTAAATAATAGAATGTGAGCTAACTAACTCGATAAATCGACCTACAATTGATACATATCCAGTTAATGGGTCATGGAACATATTTTGTAAATGATTAATTGAGCAGTCAATTAAGTGGAATTCAGTAGATTTAAGATTCATTTATTTGCACAGTATTAACTATTACAGTCTTCCATGCAAGGCATAAATTATACAAAAATAACATCATAAATCAATTAATACTTAAACACCTTTACATTACAGTCTACACTTAAGTAGATCTTAGCATTTATTTTATTTTTTAGCTATTGCAGTATGAAAGAAGATTTAAGGTAATGTAATAAAATTAATACAGCCAAAATCACCATCTAAGGCTGCAAAATAGTTTCATCGAGAGTATAGAAGGCCCTCCGACCAAATGGCTCCTCAAACGGGTTTTCAGCATAGTTAAACTAATGATAGTTTTAATATTTTGAGGGAGAATATTTAAAATATTTAAGACCAACATTAAAAACTAATTTTTTAAAAAGATCCTGATTGCATGCTTTAATGGTAAAATTGGTTTTACATCTAGTGTTATAGCTATGATTATGGATAGAATTTGCTCAAGTACCAAGAACTGTCGTTCAGCAACTGGTTGATACATTCTGAGTTAAATATTTTCATTTTGAAGGGAAGTCTGACAACATGACGTTCATTAGGAGTATGAGGGTAAATGTTCTTAAAGTGTGTATCACAAAGATCTTCTTTAAAAAAAAGTGAGTATTTGATAAACATAAGTTGTTTTATTCATTTTAAATAAACATACTAACTTTACACTGGATTGTGACAAAACGCCTTCAATATCAGGTAAGACACTGTTTATTTATTTTTTTTATAAGTCAGGCAAACCTTATCAAAATTACTTGAAATTTTCTAGATCTGCTTACAATTATATGCCCTTTTGAAAAAAACATACTGTCAATTCAATAGAAAAATACAGGCTATAAAGTACATTTTATAGCTTCAAACTAAAAAATATAAACACAAATTATAAATTTCAGCAGTTTTTCAAATATATTTATTGAGCTATTAAATCAATTTAAAATTGTTCTCTTATAGACAAATTAAAACTCAAAATCTAAGACTAATTTGAAGAATATAGTGTAATTTTTTACAAAGTTACAAATTTGTAAGTAAAAACACTGCAAAAACACCTATTTCATGTGAATATTCTTGGGTACCGTACCACACGTATGTGAAAAACCTGAACATTTTTTACTGAACAGCCAAAGGGTTAAACAGTAAACATTAAAAAAATACAAGGTTAATTGTATTATCTTCTTTTGTCAACGTAAATTACTTGATAGGCTAAGCATTTTTTTATACACGGTACTGAAAAGAATGTCACTTCACTAGCAATATTCTTACCTTTATATTTTTGTTCATCTTTGGCTTACATACAGTACTTCCAATTAAATAGAATCTGCTCACTGGAATTGTTTATCACCTGTTCAACACAAATAATAAGCGTTTTCAACAATGAACACAATGTGAATCCTGTTTTTTATACATAAATTATTTCTCATGTAACTAAAAATTATACTTTTGCAGAAATACCTATCTAGGTTGTATAGCAAAATAAGTAGATACAGAAAACAAACACAATACCAAAATTTGTTAAGCTCTTTAATGGTTGCGTGAGCAGGTTCAGACTAGATTTATTTGATAAAACAAATAATTGCTACAGAAAAGGTACTTTTCAAAATTAAGGTCTGACAAGTAGTTTCAGGTACTGCAGAAATGAAAAAATTTCTTAAGTTGTAGATTTTGCTAAACTTTTTTTTTTTTTTTTTTTTTTTGAGACTGGTGTATTAAACAAAGGGTATGGATTTTTAGAACTTAGGCTTAAGCGGCCGGTGTCATTACTAGAATCTACATTTTCCGGTGGCAACTGCGTCAAGGTACTATCTACAATATTTACAAGATAACCAGACATTTCACCCATACTGTGATGTGGCATCCCCAGAGATACCACTGAGGATGCCACATCACAGTATGGGTGAAACATCTGGTTATCTTGTAAATATTGTAGATAGTTCCTTGACGCGTTTGGCACTGGAAAATATAGATTTTATTTCAATTTTGTTTATTGATATGATTTTTTTATTCATCCTTGTCTTAGTTTGGTAGCTGACTTTGTAAGCCGTATGATATACATAGGGTGTTGAAAAAGTATGGAACTACCTTTATTTCTCTTAAATGGGTCCAGATAAATAATTGAGATTTAGTATAACTCTGTAGAATTTTTTTTTATCTTTTGATGTAGTTTATAACTGTTTTTTTATCTAGAGGAAAGGGCCCGCGGAGGACTTCGGATAAAGTTGTAATAAAAGGCTATGATGAGTTGCCCGTCATTTTTAAAGATTGGTTTCTGAATAAGACGCCATAAGTTTCAAGTCAAAAGAACCATCCTATCAGAAATGGCGACTGATTAACCTTTCTCAGCAGTTATATTTGAGTGAGAATTCTATATATTGTAAAAGTCAGTACTGTTCTCAAGAGTTCTAGAGCCCTACCCTCCAGATGAAAAGATTATAAACTGCTCAATTATTTATCTGAACCCAATTTACAAGAAATGAAGGTGGTTCCATACTTTAACAACACCCTGTATATACCAGGTTATTTTGAAGGTTTTGCAGATCTAGAGAGCAATGGCTGTTTTAATAACCATACATCTTTTTAAACTTTTTTATTTAATCAGCTTAGCTAAAAATTATGCTTTGAGAACCTTTGGCTGTTAGCTGAAAATATATAATTAAGTAAGTAATATTATACCCTATATTTATTCGACATTTAAAAAAAATCAAACTAGCTCTAACCATAGTAAAAAAAATGGTTGATATAAATCTACATATTTTTCTCTGAATATATGAGGAAGACATGTATTAACAATGAGAAATAGTTTTTACTCTGAACAAAACTCAATTGCAATTTGTCGAACTTATTTATTTCCACAGTAATTACATTCAGTATAACAAAGAAGATGGCTAAAACTAGAAAAGTTTGGGCATTTGTGTGGGCAAAAAAGAACACTAAAAGACAATGCTTACTTTTTAGAGGGAGTGACATTTCTTCCCATTTCAAGCAAAGCCCTTAAAACCACAATTTTCAAACAATGTTGGTATTATATTGTTAATCATGCAGAAAACATCAGAACTTGTTTTTAGGTATAAACAGACTACATAACCAATCAAATACACAAACCAATTTCAAAGACAAAACAAATAAATAGCACAGTTCACAAAAACCCAACTTAGCATGAAATAAACAGCTGTCGGTATTTATCTAGTTTTCAGACACTTGGTAAATTTTGACTTTTTTACATCTAGTAGGAAAAATCTGGTCAATATTTCCAGTGAAAATACTTTTTATTCCGCGTATAACTAGTTTTCCAAAAATAAAATTGAAAAAGCTAAGCTATTGAAATTTTATATTGTTATACATTATTTTAACGAGATTTTTTCATAAGTTTTTGTTTCTTTAAGTTTTTTAAGCTAAACACAAGAAGTTTAAAAATCATTTTGGTTTTAAACAATTATTTCTTTCAAATACCGTGGATAAGCTAATTCACCGAAAATCACCTATGGTGGCTATACACACAGTAATATAAAAGCTATGACTGGTCACAAAAACAAAGTTACACATATTTTGATGGTGGGCCATCCAATATCAATTACATTGGATCCAAATTACAAATGTTTGTTGAGTATGTAGACAGTTAGGCTAAGTTAGATAAGTAAAGTGTACTTTTCAAGTCAAAAAAATAACTTTATGGCAAAACCAATGATATATTCATGTTCATCATTAAAAAACGTGGAATAAAAACTTTTTTTATACTCTCAGATAAAATATGTATAATATATTTTGATTTTTTTAAGGCATCCATAAGGAAGGATACGGCGTTCATAGTTCTCTCCTGAAATGGATAGTTATCTCAAGGGTTGTGGGCTTATGGTAAGATTTCAAAACTCAACCTCAATTGTACCTATTTGGCGTGCCATCAGGAGTCCACAGGGATCTCATTTGTCCCCGTTTCTTTTCACGCTATTTGTTAATGACATTGGTGATATCATAAAGTGCAAGTTCCTCACGTTTGCCGACGATATTAAGGCATTTAAGGAGATTACGTAACAGAAGTATATTGACCAGTTACAAAACACCCTCTTCTTGTCAATATAACGTTGGTGAAAAAGAACTACATGGACTTAAACATCTCCAAATGTGCAGTTTCACTCTTAGTCGTATTTAAAACAAAATACATTCAGCCTATATATTGCATGGAATTCCTTTGAAAAGAATGGAGACATTCAGAAATCTTGGTTTCATAGTGTCGTCCTCGTTCTCTTGCTATGAACATACATCCCATATATGTATTAAAGCCAACTCCTTGATAGGATTCATATTAAGAACATCTAGAGATTTTCAGTCCCCCTTTACTATCCTGACCCTGTACAAGACACTTGTAAGACCTGTCCTTGAATATGAGTTTGTGGTCTGATCTCCTAATTACCCTTGCTATGTTGACTCTTATTAGCAAAATTATTTTTGAAACATATTTATGGGATATTATTCATGTATGTATGTAATGTTTGTAGATTTGTTTTGGAAATAAACATTTATTATTATTATTTATTAAATACAAACCAGAGTACGGTAATACGATTAATTGGCAAGCGCTATGATTCCTGATACTTGGAAGTCCCAATTAAGGAACTGGCGCAAACTTTTAGACCATCTTCATTGGAATCATGGAGAAGGGTGTCTGATTTAATAATTTTCCTCTACAAGCTGATCAACAGACAACTCAATTGCTCAGAAGTTCTGTCATTGATACATGTACCAAGAGGAATTGGACTGTCCAATACTTTTACAAAAAGAAGACAAACTACTGCATACGCGTACCACAGCTGCATCCAGCGACTCCTGAGGGAACGCAACAACCTTGATACAGAGATCCACATGTTTTGTACATCAATACAAATGTTCAAGAGTGTATAAATTCGTGCAAAGCCAAGCATACGATTTTTCTATAGGTGATAATGTTGACATGATCTATTTACAAAATTGCACCTTAATGTATAGCATGTATTTTTACATATTATTTATATATCATTGATGTTGTAAATTTAGACCTAATGTAAAACTGTAATTAGTTATTAGCTGCTGTTGTAACCGATTTTGTTAATTTGTCTGTAAAAAAAATGGGAAACCGTTGGTATGAATAAATGAATTGAATAAAATTAGTGAATGAATAGACAATAAAAGATAATTATCTCGTATTTTACACAATTTAAAAGATAATTATCTCTATACTACTGTACGTGTATGGGTGGGCGAGTGGGTCTATACTACTCTACGTGTATGGGTGGGCGGGTGGGTCAATACCACTGTACGTGTATGGGTGGGCGGGTGGGTCAATACCACTGTACGTGTATGGGTGGGCGGGTGGGTCAATTACTTAAACAACTAAGTTTTTTCATACTTTGATAATACATATTTCGGACAATAAATAACAATATTTAGTGAAAATAAGGTGTTGCAAACATAGATTTAGTATCAATCAACAGTGGTACTGTACTTTAGTATTCAAGGCCCCCCATTTACATCGTACTGCAGTAGTTATGGTTAGGCTATGTTTATTTATTTATTCACACACACACGGCAAACACCATTTTTACAAAATAAGTTTATAAATTGGGATATCCCACAAAGATGGCACAAATAAATGATTCAACATTTACTATATTGTATAAAATGTTATACCTATACTGTAGAATATGTTTGATCACTGACAGTTGGATGGCTATTTCCTGGCTGAAAAGTGGCTTGCAACAATCAAAAAACATCAATACAAGTTCATTCTACACAATAGTGGCCTAACCTAACCATATCAGCAGCGTGATGTAAATATATGGCTCCTGTTTAGAACTAAAAATCACTATTTCCTCACAAAGTAATAGTATAAATTTTTAATAAATATTGTTAATGTCCCAAAAATATACTATCGATTGGCGAGCAGGTGGCCGAAGGGTTCTCCACACTAGTCATAGTCAGTGGGGAATGAGCAGAGTAAGGTTAAGGAGGGTCGGCCTCTCCTTTACAAAAAAAAAAATATGAAAATATTTCTGACATACTAGGTAAACGAAGAGAATTACAATGTTTTTGATTTTTCAGAAAAAAAGAACGTTCCGCAGTTGAAATCAACGTTCTCAATAAATGTAAACTCAACATTGTATGGACACAAAATCGGCAGAATTTGGTCCTGATCACGCATATGGCAAGGATTTTGCAATTGGACCATTATTAAGTGTATTAGCACTGGAAATATTCAGGTTTTAGTAAAGTTAAGTTTTCATAAATGAGGCCTAGGTTGAGTATTGTTAGGTTTGTTTGGTTAGGTTAATTCAGTTAGGTTATCAAAAAATAATCTAAAAAACCAGCCTAACCCAGGTCTCTGGCGGGAATACATGGGAATATGTTTCTGTGGTTAGTCATAGCTCCTATATTAACATTGTGCAAAGGCCTATGGCTACCATAGGCGATTTGCCACGAACGTAGTTTTCCACAATATCTTGAGAGATAATTGTCGTAATTTAGATCAAAATAGTTTCTAAATTCATGTTCAGCATGAAAAGATACATCAATTTTTTTATTTAATAATGAAAAAGTGACAAAATACAATGAAGATAGCTTACATTTAAAAAAATACATTTTCAGAAATTAAGATTTATATTTTTTTCATATAAAACATTATCCCATTGAATAAAGTGTTTTCTGAGAAAATTACCTAGACCTGATTCCGGGTAATAAAAACTGTCTAAAAACTGCTTAAATTTCCGTAAATTTCATGTTTCCATTTTATCGTAATTTTCCCAGTTTTTTCTCTGAGAAAAACTATCATATTCTAGTTTCTTAGTTAATAATCTTCATTGAAAAAATGTTTTAGCACAAAATCTGTTAAAAATCGTTCAATTTAATTACCCTTACTTTACATCAAATTCTAGGATATACATTTTGCTTAGTTTGGAATTATTTTAAATCTTAGCTACAACTTAAAAGGTAACTAATGAAGGTAATTATGCACTTACTTGCCATCTCTGAAAATACAATTTCTTGTTGAAAAAGTGGTGAAATATGAGTTTATAGCTCTTAAGGAGCTTGATTTCATCCGTGTAAAACTCGTTTTTTGCCGAAAAATCTAAGACCTAGTTTTTTATTTGAGTGAAAAACAAATTTTTTAAAAAATAGTTTCTTTCATTTCTCGTGTTTTTTATGCTGAACACAAATATATCACTGGTTTTGTAGTAATATTATTTTTTCAGCCCGAAAAATGCATTTTTTTTTACTGACCTAACCAAAGCTATCCTAATTGTCTATTTTCTCACTAAAAAATCCTAATTTGCCTTAAATTCGTATCTTTGGCCTCCGTGACTTTTTGTTATTAATAGTTAAATTAGGTTTTTGTTATTAATAGTTGTTGTAATAATGATCACGTAATGGTCGCTAATCGCCGGTAATTAGTTTTTCCGATATATCTCGAGAAATAGTTGTAATAGACCAAAATAGTTTTCAAATTTGTATTCAGCGTAAAAAACAAATCAAAATGAAAAAGATATGAATAAAAGACTATTTGTATTAACAGAAATATGACAAAAATACTAAAAGTTGTGACATTGGTTTTTTTCGTATTTTTTGGTAAAATATGTTATTTCCGCGGAATAAAAAGCATATTCGGGTCGGCACTGGTGGCGCAGTGCTGTAACCCAGCTACATGGGGACAAAGTGTTTGGGAGATTGTAGGCGATAGGTTGGATGCTCGGTCCTCTTAATACCAACATGGTGTCCGCTCAGTGGTTGCTATCAGCGTGGACACTACTAGAGAAGTTTGGAGTTTCCATGTTGGATGATCATTGAACGGATGTTTTGTAGGGGAGATAACCGAGTATCAGGCTTGTCAATTAGTTGAAAATCAGACCAGGAATACGTGGTTCAGATTCCACATAAAGCTGTAGGTACCTTGGTTGCCCTGGCTGTTGGGCTAGTAATAAATGGCACTTTCTGAGGAACAGTTGAACTCAGTTAGTAACCAGACTACACTCATATAATCATTCATATTCGCTTTGAAATACCAACAACCTTGTGTCGGCGTCTCATATGCAAGAATGTGAGAACATACCTAGTGAAAATACAGCCAATTCTAGACCCATTTCAAGCAAAATTTTCCAAATTTCTTTGGTGGCAAGAAACTGCATAAATACCATTTAGCAATAAGAAAATCTAGAGCTAAACTTGGCGGCGTAAAAACATTACCATGAAGTTTTGTGTTCAAAACTTAAAAGTTGTTAACGTAAATAATTGATTACCATAAAAGTACAACTCCTACATTTTTTTCAATTACCAACTGCCGACTAACAAATCATTAACCAAACTAAACAACACCAATAACTCAATCCTAAATTACACTCATTCAACATTAATAACTAAAATACCCAAACCAACTTTCAAACGATTACACGAACAAAACTAACAATCTTACGACGGTTGGTTTTGGCACAGTGAAATGAAAATGAAATGTTTGGTTTTGGTTGTTTACTGGTTAGACGAAAGACAGCTGATATAACAGTGATCACTTTTCACAGCTTGGCGTGAGAATTTTTGTTAACAAACGTTATTTACTATCTGTTTACGCAAAACAGTAAGGAAATACTATATAAAAACAAAACGAGTTAAAATTTGTTCAGCAACAAAAAGCAATACATAAAGTTATGATTATTACTGAAAACTAGTACTAAGTCTAAAGTAGTACTACAGTATAAAACACAATACTGTGGTATATTACAGCGTGCTAGTCTGTATCCTATACATGATCACTATTGTGGAATAGAGTTACAGCAATTTAGTTAGGATGATTGTCCAGTCTATACAAATAATTTTCATTTAATCGCTGAATATCTTCTTCGATAAGGAGAATTTTGGCATCATTATGAAGAGTACGGTTGTTTACATACCACGAGGCCTGAAATACCGATCGTATAACTTTTGACTGGAACCTCTGACGAATTTGGATGTTGGAGTCACTAGCTGTTCCCCAAAAGTATAAATGGGTTTTAAAACAACTTTATAACTTCATATTTTGTTTTCAGTGGAAGGTTTTGTATTTTTGCTTAGAAGCCAGAATAACTGTTTGAATTAATAAATGGTCCTTTCTGAGGGATAGTTGAACTCAGTTAGTAATCAGACTACACTAATCCATACTCAAATAAACATTCATTTTTGGTTAAGTGGAAGAGAGACTGTATAGTTCTAACTTCGCCACTAAAATGAAGGCCTTTTCATTCATTCATTCATGTAAACATTCATATTTGCCTTAAAATACGCACAACATTGCGTCGGCGTCTCATATGTACCGTAAGAATTTTAAATTTAGCTGTAAATATTTGTTCCAAATGTGAGGTCACCAAGTAAGTCTCCTGTCTAGGTGCGTTCTTTAGTATTTTACAATATTTACTTGAGGTATGAATACATTATTTAATGACACAAGTGGACACGTGTCTTGCTCCAGTGTGAATGTTACATGAGCTGATTTGACTTCATTAACTTTTATACACCACCTTTTAAACCAGTTTGATAAGAAATTTTGATGTGTTTAAATCATTCGTGAAGCAGCCAGGTGGTTTTGATGTGATGCCAAAATAGCTGTGTCATCTGCAAAAGTTGCCATGTTAGTTCACTTTTTTGAATGTCTGAGGTGTAAATTATATACAGGATAGTGCCAAGAACTTTACCTTATGGCACATTGATTTAATTCTGCGAAAGATAGATAAAGCATCTTGAAATTTCATTTGAAAATATATATTGCTGAGGTAAGACTTGATCAAGAACCTGTGTGAGAGGATGGATTTTACCTTACATCGCAAACCTTTGAGCCAAACTTTGTCAAATCCTTGACTGGCATCCAGGAACACAGCAGAAAAGTAATGTTTTTTTCTCTAGATCTTCTTGGATTATATTAGTCAATAGATTTACTTGCTCAATTGTAGAATTTCGTCTTCGGAGTCCGAACTGGTGAGCAGGAATTAAGTCTACTATCAATAATTGTAATTAGACGTTTTAAAGGCAGTTTTTTACAATACTTTTGATTATACAGGAAGAAGACTATAAGAGGACACTTGGTGAGAGGAGTGAGTTGTAAAGTATACTACCCAGGGGAGTCTTGGGTGTCTGGACAACCCCCGAAATGTTCAACTTTTTTCGCCCGAGCGGAGCGAGTATCTGTCAGTCACATAGGCCTACTAGCGTTTATAATTTTGATCTCACCTCTCAATGACAGTGTGACTCTAAGTTTAGAAAAACTAGTAAGGCAGTGTAGGATCGCTAAAGGTGTAAAAAATGCTTGGGCTGGGCCATTTTTCACTTTGGGGCTGAGACGTTACTTTCGTCATCCTCACGTTCTCAGACAGGCCAAGGAACTTCTAGTCTAATTTAATGCCGCACGATCACGCCTCTGCTGTTTTGTCACATATTCAATGATAATGAAACTAATTAAATAATTCACTTTTAATATATATTTAATGAAGAACATAGCCATACTAAAGTTTAGTGATAATTCAGTTATAATATGCAGTAAAGTGAACCCTAGAAAAAATAAATTGTACCAGGTAACTGGCACAAACTTTCTCACTTTCCCTTTGTTATGTCAGATTGGAAAGTTCCATTTGTGTATGTTTTTTCAAGTGAACTGCACATACAGACAAACACCAAATTATTTTTAAAAAATCACTTTTTTAGGTTTGGGGACCCTAAAATGGATTTTTAGACCAACTTGTAAAAAACTGTTTTGTACGATCACAATACTTTTTCTATGCTAACACATATGGGAGAAAGTAAAAATCATAAAATTAATTACTTTAAAAAATTTTTATTTGTTTATCAGGAAAAAGGGGACACTAAAGATATTTAGTAAAATTAAATGTCATGTAAAATATTTTTTCATAGAGTAAGTCAACTGTCTCTTCACAGTTCATTGGAAGTCCATCAACCTCAAAGCTCTTGAGTAGAATGTTTTATGGACACTTTATTCAATTTAGTACGTAAGGAACCTCTGGATAATGGTGGGTGAACAACCATTACTAGAAGTGAAGCAATAGGGTATATTGCTCCTATCCTTCACTTCAGAAACCCTTAAGAGTTTGAGCTCTTCATTTAGTTTATTGTTTCCTAGTTGTAGGATTTCAATAGCAGCTTGAAGATTCATGTTTTCTAATTTAAATATTTAGCTCTCGCTTTAATATTTTAGTATGAAAGTCATCCGACTGTTTTCATCAGTTACTGACTTACATTATTTAAATTTTTCCCTATCAATTGTTTTTCAAAATCACTGTAAGGGCATTGATTTGAAAATCTAGGAACAAAGGTGTGTTAACAAATGCATCCTTTATGTTTGATGAAGTTTTTGGTGTAAACGCATCATTTTTGTAACTATTATAGTCCAGCTGTTCTAACTTTACTTTTGAGGTTTGCAGGCTAAACAAGAAAATTAACATAGGCAACGTCGCATTCAGACCGGCACAGATCTCCTCTAAATTTTACACTTGGTGCCTCACAATTGGGAATGATGTAGGAAGGTACAAATTTAGATTTTGAAGATCTGGAGCGACGTCTAATTGACTGTGAGCAATACTCAAGGAAAAACAGTATTGAAATTCAAGGAATTCCATTGGAACCAAATGAAGATGTACTTGAAATGTGATGTGTAGTGAAAAAGGTTGGTGGCGCACTTATCAAGAATCAAGAACTTTATTGCCAGAGATCATAGTCACATGAATTAGGCATTGTCAATTTTTATGTTATAACTAAGAGAGTTACATGCATAATATGTTATATTAAGTTAAGTACATAGGTGTTAAAACTACAAGTAAATAATTAAAAATATAAATAACATACCACAATATGTAGTCATGAACAATTCGGTCTTTCACTAGCCTAATGATTACTTAAATTCTATATTCACAGGGGTTTCCAAAAATTCCCTAATGCTATAGAAAGGGTTATTGATTAGCCAATTGAAAATAGAAATTCTAAAACTAAAGAAATCAGCTGTACGAGCAGACTCAGACAGCTTGTTAAAAAGTTTTATACTGTAAATTTTGAAACACTTACCAAATTTTGCCAATCTGTGCTGAGGTATGTCCAGGAGTGTGTTTTGTCTCGTTAGATGTCCATGTATGTTGTTCCTAGTTAGAAAATCATGTAGGTTATTTTTTTGTATAAAGCAACACAGTAAGTATGTAAAGGTTAGTGATTGTAAGTATTCTATGTTGAATGAAAAGTGGTTTGCAGTTATCTCTAGGACTTTTACCTGCCAGAATTCTAACAACTTTTTTCTGCAATAAAAGAATGCTGTCTACATCAGAAGAATGGCCCCAGAGAATTAATCCATATTGCAAGTGGGACTGGAAAATACCAAAGTAAGATGTACGCAAAAAATCAGGATCAATCAAGGGTTTAAGCTTCCAAAACAGATAAACAACTCTGGTCAGTTTCTTACAAATCTCCGTAATGTGGACATTCCAATTTAGTTTTGTATCCAAATGAAGACCAAGCAGTTTCACTGATTTATTATGACAATCATTATTTAAACTAATAAATAAATTTTTGAGTTTTTTCTTCGTTACAAACCAATATATTTGACTTAAACCAATTAAGAACAGAATCTTGAGCAGTATCCATAACACTCTTCAATCGTACCAAGTCTTTATCTGAGCTAAATATTGTTGTATCATCTGCATACAAGACCGAACGCACTCGGATATTATATGGCAAGTCATTAACTGCAATGACAAACAGGAAAGGACCCAGGACAGAACCCTGTGGTACACCTGTCTTGACTTCTCTAAGTGAAGAACACTCACCTTTAATGTTAACAAATTGTTGTCTATTAGTTAGGTATGACTTAAAAACGTCCAACTGTTTACCTATGATACCATAAAACTCAAGTTTGCTAATCAAAATATCAAATGGTATACAATCAAACGCCTTGGATAGATCAAACATGAGCACTGAGACAGACTTTCCTCTCTCAAAAGCCATCAATGCAACCTCCACAACCCGTTGCACAGCTTGAGTAGTGGATCTATTCCTCCTGAATCCAAACTGACAATCAGTTAGTAGATTATGGGATTCAAAAAATGCATTAACCTGATTAAGCATTCAAGATTCAAATATTTTTGAAAAAATAGGAACAATTGAAACCGGACGATAATTATGTGGCAAATTCTTATCACCTTTTTTGAAAATAGGAATAACTTTAGAAACTTTTAAATACTGAGGAAAATAACCTTTGTCTAAACATTCATTGAATATATAGGTTAGAGGTTCACAAATCCTGTGAATAACCTTTTTAATAATATTATTTGAGAGCCATAAATAATCCATAGATTTTGAATTTGACAACTTAGAAACCACCTGAATAACATCCTTTGGTAAGATTTTAGACCATTTAAAGTTGCCTGTTTTCTGTAAATCTGGATTCATAAGGTTAATTGCAGTACTTTTTTCATCGGAATTATGATCAAATTGATTCACCAATTCATGTACAGAGTTCAAAAAGTATGAATTAAGATCTTCTGGGTAAAGTTTTAATTCATTTAACTGAAAAGCAGTTTGTTCATGCTTAATGATGTCCCAGGCAGCTTTGCACTGATTAACTGAGTTGATGATGTAGTGTTCGTACGTCTCTTTTTTTGCCTTACTAAGATTGTCTCTGTAAATTTTTTTAAAGCCAATATACACTCTATATGCAACCTGAGTATGCTCTGACTGAACCAATTTTAGATTTTTATAAACATCATAATAGGCCATCATTGTATTTTTATCTTGCCTTAAACTGTCACTATACCAATTTACACTTAGTTTTTTCCTTAACATATTAGATTCAGCTTTGTTTGACTTAGCAATAACAGGTGAGCAAAAATGCCTTAGGTCAACAATTTTCATAAAGAACTCCTGACATAAGTTATCCAAGCTGATATGGCCAAACTCATACTCAGAAAAGACATCCCAAACTTGCTCAGCCAAAATATCAGCAAAGTTCAAAATTATTGCTTCGGTTTGTTTCCGAAAATAAATTTTATGTGTGACTCGTTTATTTACAAAATTTGCATTTATAGGCAAAACTTTTAATTTGAGAAATATTGGCTCATGATCCGCAATAGAACCAGGTAGTAACTTGATTTCACACATTAAATGAGAAAAGTTAACCAAGATGTTGTCTATACAGGAATCTATGCAAGTAGGACTCTTATTTGTGCAAGTCAGGTTTAAAGATCTTAAAAGATTAAGAAAATCTACACTTGCACGATTGTCAATGTTAGCCATTTCCAGGGCCGCCCAGAGGGGGGGGGCAAAAGGGGCAAATTGCCCCGGGGCCACACAGACTTAGTTCACAGGGGGGGGGCCACATTTCATGCAACAAAAAAGATAATACCTAATAATCTACTAGATAAGAAACGATTCAGGCCTGTATCAAAATATCAAAAATGATATTAGGCCAGATAAGTCTTCCAGTTTTAGTTTTAAAACGTTTAAACTAAAGCATTTGTTTTATAGTAACCAGGGAGCCTTTTGGAGCAAGTTGTACACTGGTCTTTGAAGTTTGTCAGCTGTCGATATAGTGGTGTGACAGCATACGCTCTGGTTGGTGTGTGAACAGTTGTCTTGTTTGCGAACAAGGGTAAAGTCATGCAGCTTGTGAACACACCAAAATATAAATTCCAGTTTGCGAACATATAAATATACTTGAGTGGTGAGGACAGTGGGCCACCTCTATGAGATGTCCTGTTTTCGTACACTATTTATATAAAACATGTCAAAATACCCACTAACTTTACATTTGTATTACTCAAAACTCCGTTTTTGGACGTGTTTAATACAAGGTGGACAAGAACGTTTCTGTATATTTTATTTTTTAACTTTAATTTCAAAAGTATATACTACTTCAAACAAAATTGTTATACTTGTCCTAAATTCAACTCTATCTTGGCTTTTAGTGGTAGGAAAATCAATCGCTTGATCACGTTATTATCCTTACAAAATCATTAGTTATGATATATTACTATTATAAACTTAAGATAATACAGCAATTGCGAATTGATTTGTATTTGTAGTGGTTTGTTGATTAAGCTTTTATCCTTATTTTGTATTGTTTCACAAATTGTGTTTATGTAGATAAATAATCTCGATTTAGTGTTTCGAAAATACCTTGACTCATCGTAGCAAAATAATAAATCTATAATGTGAAAACAAGTGATCAGTAACCTGCGGCCTAAAGTATGCAAATTAATAAATTGTAATAAAAAAAGTGGAAGCCTATGAATAACACAATTAAATAAGCAAACAAAATGAAAGTAAAAACATTTTAAAAATGTCGAAAAGTCTTTATGAGAAAAGGTTCTTACAAACTTGGTTTCAAAGTTGGTAGTAGGCGGCGGCACTCCGTTCGAACGTGGTAACGTTGCACTCTTTCCTCTTTGCAGTAATTTAGTGCAATTTTTCAATATATGCACTAAATTTAAGAAATAGTAGTCGTATTTCAGTAGTAACTGTGTTTTGCACCCAAAAACCCGCAGGCAAAATATACAATGTTGTAACAACGTGGCTGGAAGATTTCAATTGATTGTCATGAAGGGTAGATCGGGGACATCGTCAATCATTAGTCTGTTTGTTTACTGTCGTCCAGTAAAGAAATATTTTGTTATTGTTGTATTTTATAGAGTGATATTTCTGTAATTTAATGCGTTCTTTTGGATTTCCTAGTAAACTACTATAATTATCAATTAATTTAATTTGCTATGATTCATATTCCATTTCCAGATTTTGAGAGAACAAAAAGCTTAAGTTTAGGTCCAGTATTTTATGGTAACGTTTTATTGAAATCAATAAAAATAGACTATAAATTTTTCAATATAGTATTGTAATAGGATACTTCAAAGTAAATTATATATTTTTACAGTATAAAAAGAATAAATTAACGGTTAAACCACTAAATTACAGTAGATTTATAGGTACTTAAATCTGGTAACTATGCATACAACATCACCGCTCGCTTACCGGATGTGCAACAATATGTGTGTATGATGCATTACATTCAACTTGCCCTACGCTATCGCGGGAGGAATTGCGTGGCATAATCTTGTCTAAAAATTATAATTTTGTTACGTTCTGTACTATCCGGATTCACCTTCCATCATATTTAAACGGTTAACCAGAGTTTACTGTACATGCAATTTTTTTACTTTCTCTCTACTGTAATGTTTCCTTTGACATTTTAAATTTACTAGTTATTATGACATGGATGTTCGTAAAGAAATTTTACCAAAATATTATGACATAGGTCTTAATGAAAAGAGAAGCTCTTAAGTACACCGTTAATAGATAAAACATCTTCATCATTGTTAAGATTTGTACAACTCCTTTTGAATAATATTTATTTTGTGACATTTAACTTGTTGTAACTCTTTTAATTTACTTCTGGTTTAATTTACTCTGAAACTGTAACAGGAACAGGAGTGTATTCTCAACATAATCAGTAGAGTAGCTCTTGAATAAAAACCATTTATGCCCACGTACGGGTTGTTCCCAAACAAATAGCATAATTGATTAATGTTGTCATTCAATAACATAACAAAATTTACGACCAATCAAAATAGTTTTCATAATTTTTTACTGTCACTGACGAACGAGTAAGCCATTTATATTTTTGACAATCATTAATACAGTATTTATTTATTGTTTGTTGCGTGATAAGTGAAATTATCTAAGAAATTAACTGTACGTGTATTGTTGAGCGGGAGGGTCAATACCACTGTTCGTGAATGGGTGTGTCAATACCACTGTCACTGTACGGACGTGTACACTGTGATGTACATCAATGATATAGTGTCCAATTTGACAGAGATAAATTTCACTGTGTTTTATGCTGAGAAAATTGAGTTGGTACAAAATGCCTGTGAAATAAAAAATGAATAGTTTTAAAGTTTAGCACAAAGAAAAACTAAAATCACGAGTATAAACTAGATGTTTTAATGTCCAACATTAATAAGCTACGTACCCAGTGGTCTACAACCTGTTTTGAAAACAATAACATAACCTCAACTCTCAGTTGACTGTTTTTAAAGCACTAGATGTTCGCGCTCGCCAAATTATTTTACTTCCTAAACATTCGGCCACTCTCAGTCTAAACTTGCTCTTTAGCTAGCGAATCCAAGTGGCCTATACAAATTTATTGGCCCCTCCCTCACCCACAGCTAATATCATTGGCGAGGATGGCTCCTCAACTGGCAATCGAAGAGCTGCTGCGCCCAACTATGCAACTGACTGTGGCATTGCTTGGTTTGTTATTATTTATTTAATATTAAATAATAGCAGTTTTGTTATAAGAGATTGATGTTATTGTAGCGGTAATAATTAAGGAAATGTTTAAAAAGTATATGATAATTAGAGATTAGAGAAACACTTACCGGAGCTTCGCAGCTAGCCCTGAGAAAACGTCCATGAACAAGAATCTTAATTACAAAAGTAATCTAACGAAAGAGATGGTAAGAATATTGTAGAATGTGCTAAAAGTAAAATATCAATTATAGTATATTTGACAATCAGAGTAATTAAATTTATTTTGAAGTATAGGAAGGGGCCACATGGTAAACTTTGCCCCGGGGCCACCAAAAGTCTCTGGGCGGCCCTGGCCATTTCAATATTAAAGTCACCACACACCACCACTCGCACCCTATTCCTAGTAACCTTCCTCACGGCAGTTTCAAAAAGTTGAAAACATTTTTGAACATCACCATTTGGTGATCTATATATGCTCATTACAATTACATTATGCTCTGTTAACTTAATACAGCTACATTCAAAGTCTAATTCTGAGCTGAATTCCGCCATATTCACTTTCTCAAATTTAATGGAATCTCTTACAAATATGGCAGTACCATCATTTTTATGTAAAATTCTACACATTGCATCTCCCACTAGAAAACCTTTAGGACAATAGATATCCATTTCACATGTAGTTAACCAATGCTCACTAACACATAATATATCCAATATTAAACTATGAGACAGATATTCTAATTCAATAATCATATTTCTAATACATTGAACATTTACTTGAAGAAAATTTAAGTTGGAATGATGGAAATTACTATTTGATTTAAAAGAATTGCTGTTACTTACTTGATGGCATTTGTTATCAAAGGAACTTAATAAAGATGTTAAACCCCTGGAATAATATTCTCTATTCAAATTAAAATTTAGCCCAGTCTGGTCATCAAATAGATGTTAAGTTAATACTATATAGAGGCACATCATGAGACTTTGCTGGGTTAGGCCCAGATTCAGACTTTCTTACTCTAAAAAAGAACCATTTAGTGGTGCAGGCAAGGATAATATAGAATCTGAAAAATGACTTGATATGCACTCAAAAATCTTTTCGCTAACATACCTTTTACCCAGTCGATTTAGGTGTAGGCCATGGGTTGTGTGATATTGTTTCCCTATATTACTTTTATCAATAAAACTACAATTTGGATACAAGTTACACACCTTTTGAATGTCACTATTAGTTTTCTTTATCAAGTTATTGACACAAGACTATTCTGCCAAATCGAACCGATGAGGAATCGAGAACACAATGACATTGGTGCAACTAAATGCTCCAATCCTCCCCTTGAGAGTCATTATGATGTCCTTCCCTTCATTCTTGCTGACATCATTAGAACCACCTTGCAATACCAAGAAATCATCTTTACCAAGACATTCAGTATTTTCTGGCATTACGTTACAAAATTTAGCCCCAGGTTTCACCACAGACATAGTGTTAATGTCAAATCTATTAATTAATTCTTTGGATACATCTCTTCCCTGGCTATCCGCAAAGAAATGGACCTTTATTTTGCCTTGAACCTTTAATTTTCTTTCATTGCGACAGGTTGATGATGGTACTTGTTTATTATGTTCTGGAGGCAATATCCTATGGTGACTCTGGTTTCTTCTTCTTCTCCCGATGTTGGTAGCAGGCGTAGATTTGTAGGCCAACTTAGTCCCCTCAAACGCTTCATAGTCCACGCCGAGGCATGCAAAACGATTTTACGTCACTAACGGAGGGAAGTCTCTAATGCCACACGAACGTACTGGCAAACTGCGGTTTAGATCAGTACGAGGTTGAGTACAAGGGAGCACAGTTGATGAATTCAAATTACCTGAGGTTTTATTACCAAGCTTTACAATAAATTCTTCTTTTAATAGACACCTCTCAGATAGATTTGTATTCCGCCTTCTCTCCTCCTCTAACTGTCTTTGTAAGTCTTGTAGGTCACCTTGGAGAGCTATTATAATCTCATTCAGGTTCTCAACTTCACCTTTTAACATGGTGTTTGATCTAATTAAAGAGCACTTATCACAGGCCCATTCCTCATCAGATGCTGAGAGCCTATCATATTCTCTCTCTCCTATTCCTACACACTGTATGTGGTACCAAAATTCACATTCCAGCTCACACTGTATAGCATCACAGTCATCCTTCACAGCCTTGAAGCATACTCCACACTTGGAATTGTTTGATCTGTTTGCCATATTCTGTTTTGTTTGCCACACTGTATAGCCAGCTTGTGGTAAAAATATATTATTTAGTGCTTGCTAAAAGATAAGTTGTATCGTTCATGAAAATAATTGTTGGAAACAAGAAGCTTAGGGACTGGTGAAAAATAGTTGCTGGAATACCAAATCACCTAATGATCACAACGAAAACTACTTGTATACAATCTTTGACTATGGTAAGTAAATACTACAACAATCGCACTATATTATAAAAATTATGATAGCAATAAACAAACATTAGATAACATTATTAACATTGTTAACATTGAAAACAATATGATTGATGCCTGCCACAGGCTTGGTAAAAAACAGCACAGTAACGGACCGCCCGGCATTATCGTTAAATTTGTGAGGAGACTGGATGCAGAGGAAGTACTTAGAAAACGGCGTATAAAGAGGGATCTTTCGACACGCCACCTGAACATGCCATCGGATACCACAATATACATTAATGAATCACTATGTCCAACAATGAGGATCCTACATGCTCGGACTCGAGCTTTAAAGCGGGAAAGAGGCCTGAAATATGTTTGGGTGCGAGGTGGAAAGACTTTTGTTAGAAAGGAGGAAAACGCTCCAGTGATAGTGATTGGTTGCCAGGCTGATCTTGATAAGTTGAAAATTTAATAAAAAAAAAAAAAGAAAAGGTAGGCCTAGTCTCTATATGTTTTCCTTTAAATTATATAAATTTTTTAAGGTTGTGGTACCGGGTATATATGTTAAAAAATTTTTGTTTTATACAGTATATATGGATGTGGAGTTTAAGTATTTTCAAAGTGCAGTGCTATTAATGTCAGCTGTATTTTTCATTCTCTATACTGTAGTAAGCCTATTGAAATATTGTATCATGTTTTTAGCTGCTATGTATGTAGATAAAATTTATGAACGTGTCAAATCTGAAAGTTGTATTTAATAGTAGTAAGAAAAATTGTTTAATTGTTGCAAATCAAAATATAAGAAGTCTTAGATGTAACTAGCTGTACCCGCCCGCTTCGCCGGTCATAATATTGAGTTTGATTTAGAACCTAATAGCTGAAAGAATTCGAGCATTTTTGCTTCTTCTACCAATATTAGATTGTTTAGGAGGCATGTCATAAAAAGTAAACTGCAAAACAAATAATTATTTATTTTTATTTTCACGTTTCACCACATGTTTTAATTACCGAGGAAAAAAGGTCAACACCAAATACAGATCACCTGATCAAGTAAAAGTAGTGTGTGCTACACTCTCAAGGTGAAATGTAGAACTACAATAAATCAAAACATATACAGTACTGTTGTGAGAACTTCAATCTGCTTATGGCTTGTGAAACTACATTAAACCACACAGTCATATGTTTTTTGTAAACAATTCAGATTCTCCATTTGAATAACATGGGATCTTTAGGAGCCCGTGGGGCGGGACCCTGTGGACGGATCTGCATCAAACTTCACAGAAACCATCTCGGGAGTATACAGGACAACATCCTAAAGTTTCATGGCGATCGGTTGGATGGTTTGGCAGCGCATAAACTTTAAACATATATATATATATATATATATATATATATATATATATATATATATATATATATATACAAACATCCTCTTTTATAAATATAGATTTTAATAAATTTGTTAGTGAGCTATCTGTAAGTATGTGAAAGAACTCCTGACTTAATTGTTCTAACAGAAATATGGATAACTAGCAATGAAGCTAGTTTTTATCAGATAAATGGTTACAAATTAGTAACAAATTGTAATGATGGTTGTAGGGGAAAAGCAGTACCTAGCTGTTTATTGTCATTTAAAAATAATAACAATAATGGATATTTTTATTGAAAACTTTAATACTGCTGATATCATTCGAATTGATTTTGAAGCAATAAATTGTAAATTTAATATTCTTGCACTGTACAGGTATCACCAGTTTAAAAAATTGGATTTTATAGATGAATTTCAATTTTACTTGGAAAATAATCAAACTTTTAAAAGCGCAAGAAATTGTATAGTTGCTGGTGATATGAATATTAATCTTTTGGATAATGATACTATAACTGATAAGTATAAGTTGTGCCTAGCAAGTAATGGTTTTAGCTCTTTAATAAATGAACCAACTAGAATCACAAATACAAGTGTTTCATGTCTAGACCACATGTTCATTAGGACAAAAGATGTCAGTCAGTCTTGATATGTTTGGATCAGTAGTTATTGATTCTTAGATAACAGATCATTGTATGTCTGTGGTCTGGTTTCAGGCACAAATGAATGAGCAGATTTCTCCTAAATGGCTTTACTCATTTATTGATATAATAAATTAAACTATTTACTTGAAAGACAGGATTGGTCAACATTATTTTGTTCATGTGACACCAATGGTGCATATGATCTATTTATATCTACTTTGTGTGGGCTTATTGAAAAAAGTAAAACTGTACATAATAGGGAAATTAAAGTTAAAAAGCTAAAATGCTGGATTACTGAGTCAATATGTAATAAAATAAATAAAAGAAATCAGCTGTATAAAAAAACAAATTGGGTGTGCGTCGGACCACACGGTGGAAGTTATACTTCTTTGGCCATTCTCATACACCCACTCACGCACACAAAACAGACAGGATATATAAATGAAATATAAGATATTTTTCAATATTATTCAATATATTTATCTTCAATATATTATACGTGACTTCATTATTATATTATACCCCTATATTATCATTATCAGTAATTTCTTCGATTAAATTTCTTCGATTAACAATCGATTAATCGATAGTTCTTAAAAATTTGTTCTTACTTTTCAGCGTGACGCGGTTTCTCGACCAACATCCCATCCCAAAGTGTCTAACGGGCGCAAAGAAGTATAACTTCAAAAATGCAAACTACACCCTCAAAATGTTAAGCTTTGTAACTACTATGTAAAATATAGGAACAAGTTAAATTCTGAGATAAGAGAACTGAAACATGATTATTATAGGAAGTTGTTTAAGGACTGTGCAGGAGACGCTAAGAAAACTTGGTCAATAATAAATAATGTTACAGGTATAAATAGTAATAAAAATGATACAATGTGTATTTGAGTGTGAATAATGTTATCATTAGAGATAAGCTCCAGATTGCAAATTAATAACTATTTCATTTCAGTTGTTGATAAGTTAAATCAACACGAAAAAAAAACCTGACAGCTTTTATAACCTGGAAGTAAAAAAAATGTTTAGTAGCAATTTACAAGGCCCGTCTATATTTGTTGATTATGTTTCCGAAGAGGAAGTAGTTAGTCTAATTAACAATCTAAAAAACAGTAAGTCTACAGGGGTTGATGGTATAAGTTCTATGGTTGTTAAAAACATTTGCTCAAGCATAAAAAAAGTTCTTGCATTTATTATAAACTTAAGTCTGTCTACAGGAGTTTTCCCTGATGCATTAAAAACGGCTATAGTAATCCCTATCTTTAAAAAAGGGTCAAAGCAAGACTACAATAATTATCGTCCAATTTCGTTGTTAAACACCTTTTCAAAAATTTTTGAGAAAGCTATTAAAAAAAGAGTGTTAATGTTTCTGGAAAAAATAAGTTTCTTCAGCAAAAATCAATTTGGTTTCCATTCAGGTATAAGCACTGAGACTGCATTGTTGCACTTTATGAATAATGTTACTAATAACATCAATCTAGGTAAAAAAGTTAGTTGTTTATTTTTTTGGACATAAAGAAAGCGTTTGATTGTGTGAATCATGATGTACTATTAGATAAATTATATAAGTATGGTTTTCGGGGTAAAATACATAATTGGTTTAACAGTTATCTCCATAACAGAATGCAATGTGTAAAAATTCAAAATTTCATTAGTAATATTAGTGTGCTAAAAAATGGGTGCCACAGGGTTCTGTTTTAGGTCCAATTTTGTTTTTAATATTTATTAACAATATGTGTGATGGGAATTTTAGAGGACAGGTTACTTCATTTGCTGATGATACAGCTCTTACTTATGTTGCCGGAAATTTGAATCAAATTCAGTTGGATATGAACTATGATTTAGCATCTCTAAAATGGTGGTTTACTGAAAACAAATTGTGGCTAAGCCCTGAGAAAACGGTGTATCTAAATTTCTCTTTAGTAGGGCTAAATTCTGATTTTTGTAGTATAACTTACCCTTGTATTGATTGTTTGTGTAGGTCAAGTAAATGTAATAAAAACTGTGTAAACATTGTTTCATGTGAGTTCATTAAATATTTGGGGTTATATATAGACAGAAAATTAAATTGGAGTATCCAAATTAAAAATTTAAAGAATAAACTTAATAATGTTAAAAGAACTATGTATATTTTGAGAGATACCGTATTTGTCCTCCAGATATTTTAAGATCTGTTTACTTCTCGTTGGCGCAAAGTAGATTAGAGTATGCATTGGTATGCTGGGGTGGAACTTTCATCAGCAACCTTATGCCACTGATAATACAGCAAAAATATCAAATTAGAGTTATGACCAGGAAAAAAGTCTCTGACCATTCATGGTCATTATACCTTAGTTTGAGAATTCTACCATTGAGACATCTTTTTGTTTTTTAAGTTTTGGCAGCATTCTACAAACAGAGTGGTAACTTCCCAAGTAATATGAATATGTTTAGAAATAAATTAAGAAGTAAGGAAAATATTTGTGTCCCTAGACCATTCATAACCTTTTATAAAAAAAATTATAAGTTTACTGCGCCAAAAATGTGTAACTCTCTACCACATGATTTAAAAAATGTAAGCAGTGTTAATAAATTTAAGAAGGGCATTTTAAAATGGCTGTTCACCATAGTCAACATAGAAGAGTTGCTGAATTGAACATAACTTCATGGGTAAAAAGAATTATTTATTTATATGATTATTGTATTTTGTTATTGTAACTTGTATAATTTGTTTTTTATGTACCATATAACTATTTTGTGTCTAGCTTTTTTGAGTTTTATAAAGACAAACTGTTATTTAAGACTGCACTGATTATATTTAAAAAAGTATATTTCCATAGAAAAACATTATTAAATTCTGATGACAGCAGGTTATGTTATTCAATATGAAGGAACCTCAAAACAGGCTTGCCTTTGAGGCCCTATTGTTTCCCTTTATGTGGGTTGATTTATAGTATAGAATGGAATTATTGTATATGAGATGTATTGATTATACCTACATTTGAGGAAATAAATTATTCTTGATTTATTTTTTTAGTGGGAATTAAATCTTTTTAGTGTTTAACTGGGAAGTACTTTTTTTACTGGTTATAAATGTCAAAAAACTAAGTCAATCGGATAATTTTAAAAACTTATAAAAACTATCAGGCACTAGTTGTGATTTGTCTAGACCAGAAAAATATTAGCCGTGGGACAGGATCTAAGCGCTCCAGATATACAATGTTGCCTTGTTGTGCTCCCCTCAGAGGTAAAGTTAGAACAGCTGGACTATAGATTCTGTATTTTGAGAGTTAGCCAAAAGGAGTGTTTTTAAATGGAGTTATGACATTTTTTCAACAATTAGGCAATTTTTTGTTTTTGTGGATTGCCAAGATTTGCTAATTTCCTCAAGGACAGATTTGAAACTCATTTTGTGTTTATTAGAAACAGAGTCATGTTCATATATCATCCTATGAGAATATCATAGAAATGACAGATATTATTTGTATTAAGACGAGCCACTTCATTAGTAGCGAATCATTAGCTTTGTTATAAGGTGATGCCATTTTTTTATAAAGTAAGTGAAAATAAATGATGTTATAACCAATAAATAAAATTAGTTTCAATAAACAATGTATACAGTAATTAACAGTGGGATTTATGTCAATGATTATTAGTATGTAGGCATGACTTAGGAGTTGCTATCACTTGTTGCTGAAGTTCAAGGTCAACATGAACGAATCAATTAAGTTTAGTAGCCTTACTATCTGAATTTGTAATGCCCTGTCAATCAAAACATCAGCCCAATCAAAATGAAATACATCAGCCCAATTGCAGTGTTAAATACTGTCCCAGTTTTAAAAATAATGTTCCTTGAAGTAAACTAAGATACAACACATATTCTTAACATGAACAATCTAGTTGGCCTAGTATCTTCATTCAACAGTCAAAAGCAAAAATAATTGGTAAGTTTTATTCGTTTTGTAAATGCACTCTTACAACTTGATCTAACTTTTTAGTCAAGTAGATATACGACATATTTTTGTTAAAGATGCCAAAAATGACACCTTGATTGTTGATTATGTCAGTCACTATAAATACACTGTGAAATAACAGTCTCAATGTGACACAAAAAAATAAATTCAACACATTGATGAGAAGATAATTTATTTACAGGGATTAATACAAAACATTATAATAATCACTAAGTACTACACATTAAAAATACTTTTACATCTTGACACACTTTAAAGGAGGTAACATACAGGCCCGGACTGGCCCGCCGGGACACCGGGACGCGTCCCGGTGCGCCCTCCTCCTCGGGCGCCCTCGCGGTAGGGCGTAGTAACAAAAATATTCACGCCAAATATTTTCACTGCCTTAGTGGTGAGAATATTAAAATGCATATTTTAACGTAATAAACACCACCTCCTACCTACCTAGTTATTCAGTAATTATTCAGAATAATTAGGTGAGCTTAAAACTTACATTACCTTAGTAAGGTAAAGTAGGCCTACCTACATTCATAAGCAATTTCAGATGAGGGGAAGAGAGTCAGAAGAGGAATCAGATAATGAACTAGATCACGAAGACTTAGAAGGTGGCGACGAAGATAAATTTGACCTAGACTCGGTAAAGTGTACTGCAGCAAAGACCTGTAACACTTGTATAAAGTGTGCATTTAAAGTGCTTGTTGAATATAATATGTATTGCTTGCAATACAAAGAACTTTATAAAGTTTATAAATATTTGCTTACAATTCCATTAACCCAAGTAAGCTGTGAAAGAATATTTTCCAAATTGAAACTTATTAAAACTCGTCTGAGGTCCACAATGACAAATCAAAATCTTGAATCTTTAATAATCATGCAAAGTGAAAAGGATATTATGAGTAAAATTGATGGTGAAACGATAATAAACAAATTGTGTGACTCAAGCACAGAAATGAGGCGTTTACTAACATTCCAGGACCATTTACTTAATTACTTATTGTTAGTGTTTGGCTCTATCACTTACCTTAATACTAGTAAACGATGTATTTTACGATTATTAAATACATTAGGAATTATTAAACCAAAGCGCCTTGTTTCATTTATCTGAACCTTCCGATGTCAGGGGATTTTGTAATACACTAATACAGTTAATACCCAAGTCAATAATATATAATAAACATGATGTAGAATATGAAATAATATTAGTCACAAAAATAAAGTGAAAATTTATATATATTTTTTTTTTATTAAAAAAATTTGTTACAGATTGTTTTGAACAGTTATTTTGAACTAATTGTTCAAATAAAAAATAAAAAAAGATCTTGGATTACAAGTTGCAAAAATATCCTCAGATAGCGTAAAATTGCCTATTTCAATGATGGTATTTTCAAAATTTTTCCGGGGGGGACCCCCAGACCCCCCGCTTCCGTTGGGGGGTATTCCATTCCATCCATTTCCAAACCCCCCGGAAAATTTTTTCAGGTACAGTTCCAGCACCTCAATTTCTAGAAATCGACCTCTATATATATATATATACATATCGGCGCCCTTGGCGACGGTTGTCCACCGCCCTTCTCAACGAGCCAGTCCGGGCCTGGTAACATATATGCAAACACAACCTGCAATATGTGTCATCATAAGTAATATCAATCTGCTCTTCCATGAAGTTGAATAAAGACGCAGAGTAAGTTTAAATTACTTCACTCCTGTGAGTGTCCTCATGCGTGTTACAACACTGCTCTTCTGTAAAATTGTATAAAAACACAGAGTACATATGAATGCCTTCTCTCCAGAATGTGTCCTCATATGTGTTACAAAACTGCTCTTCTGTGAAGTTGTAAAAAGACACAGAGTAAAAATGAATGGCTCCTCTCCAATGTGTGTCTTCAGTGAAAACTGTAATAGATAGGAACTAACTTAAAATTTGAAATTTTTAGAGATGTTTTATGAAACTATGCCTTTAAAGTACGAATCTGTCCAGCTTAATAAAATTAAAACTTAAAGTACCCTCTATAATCCATGCGTTGAAATAAAATATTTGAACTTTTAAGCCCTATTGTTAAAAAACTACCATTTGTACAGGATTTCTAGTTGATTTTTTAATCAATTTGGTTGATTACGAAACATTTTTTTGCTCATTGAACTTACCTGACCAAAAAATAAAAATGTCTTCACTGCTTGAAAATTTCATGTCACAATTTGTTAATGAATAAAAATGAAGTTTTCATGTAAATGCTTATATAAATTATTTCTTTCTACCTTAATGATTATAATGCTACCGTTATAATCCACGTTTCTTCCTCCTACCTTCAAATTTGTTTTATGTAATTAACTAATTTAGTTGGAAAGAAACCATGTTCTGTTCAGCCGAGACAACAATGTTATTCTTAAGAAAAAATTTCAACTTTCACCCCCTAAAAACAACTCCTATTTATTACAAATTTACAAATTTTTGACTTCCTGGGGTTACACCATTATATCAACGTACAGTCCAAATTTCAAGTTTCTAGTATTTTTAGAAGTAGCTTAGAATTTGTATACCTTATAAGTGTGAGTGAGTGAGTTACACAAGCAGCTAGTTAATATATCCCCTAGCTAATATATTAGGACTAGGGGATGCCCTTAAACGTTGTCCCTTCCAAAATATAATGGTATAGTAAGATTTAGGAGATAAACACCTATAGTTTGATATCCCACTTGGTCGTTTTATTTTAGTATTACTCTTTTTTTGTTCTTTAAGATTTTTGCTTTGTTTTGGGGGCATATACCCCTTATTATTTGCCCTTTTCAATATCTGATGGTATATTTGGATTTGAGAAAAATAGCTTTAAATTGATACCCCATTTGGGTAGATAACATCAGAATAAAAAATTTCAATTTTTTTGCCCCCTGATACAAAATATTTTTAAGATTTAAAGCTGAAATTCAGTAATAGTTGTTCCTAATTTTTTTCACTTTTGATCTCTGGAGCTATGAATTTCAGTACTAAATGAATATGAAATGTCATGTAGTTTACAGTACAAATTTTAAGCAAGCAGTAAAATTATGCTAGTAGCATTGACATATCTTCCCTTATGTTTTATTACTTATGATTAATGAGGAATAAAACCAAGGACTTGTCATCAGGACTTAAGATGTATTTTATTGTTTAAGATAACATGCATGGAGGACACCGGCCCGAATATAGACTAGTCAGAAGACAGAACAGATACACTCTATAGTTGTGACCAGTGCTTTAGTAACCCTAAGTTGAGAAGTACATTGATGAGGACTAGGACTCACAAAGAAAGGACAAGGGTTCACCATATTTGCACTATAGCTGTAGAAGAGACAAATGGTGTAGTGATGCAAACAGGAAAACAGATTGGAGAGCATTTAAGTAGTAAACAAAGTGATGATGGAATACAGGAAAAGGAGATAAAAACATACACATGCATAGGAAAAAGCAGCTTTAGTCGCAAACACTGCAGGTACACAAGTGCAAAAAAGACAGATATGGTAAAAACAGAAAAGTGACAATTAATAGGACTTTTGTGAAAATAAGACACACACTGGGGAGAAACCCTTCAAATTTACTCATTGTTTCTATGCACCTTCACAGAAAGGCAGCTTACTAGTACATATGAGGAGCCACACTGGGGAGAAACCCTTCAAATGTAGTGAATGTTTCTATGCAGCCTCACATAAGTAACAATTAATGTTACATATAGGGAGCCACACTGGGGAGAAACCCTTCAAATTTACTCACTGTTCCTTTGTAGCTTCACAGAAAGGCAGCTTACAAGTACATATGTGGTGCCACACTGGGGAGAAACCCTTCAAATGTAGTGAATGTTCTTATGCAGCCTCACATAAGTAACATTTAATGTTACATATAATGAGCCACACTGAGGAGAAACCCTTAAAATTTACTCATTGTTCCTTTGCAGCTTCACAGAAAGGCAGCTTACTAGTACATAAGAGGAGCCACACTGGGGAGAAACCCTTCAAATGTAGTGAATGTTCTTATGCAGCCTTAGATAAGCAACAATTAATGTTACATATATGAGCCACACTGGGGAGAAACCCTTCAAATTTACTCATTGTTCGTATGCAGCTTCACAGAAAGGCAGCTTACTAGTACATATGAGGAGACATACTGTGAAGAAACCCTTTAAATGTTCTCAATGTTCATATGCAGCTTCAGAAGTATCAGTTAATAGTACATATAATGAGACATACTGTGAAGAAACCCTTTAAATGTTCTCAATGTTCATATGCAGCTTCAGAAGTATCAGTTAATAGTACATATAAGGAGACATACTGTGAAGAAACCCTTTAAATGTTCTCAATGTCCTATGCAGATTCACAGAAGTATCAGTTAATAGTACATATAAGGAGACATAGTGTGAAGAAACCCTTTAAATGTTCTCAATGTTCATATGCAGCTTTACAGAAGTATCAGTTAATAGTACATATAAGGAGACATACTGTGAAGAAACCCTTTAAATGTTCTCAATGTTCATATGCAGCTTCACAGAAGTATCAGTTAATAGTACATATAAGGAGACATACTGTGAAGAAACCCTTTAAATGTTCTCAATGTTCATATGCAGCTTCACAGAAGTATCAGTTAATAGTACATATAATGAGATACACTGGCAAGGAACCCTTTAAATGTTCTCAATGTTCCTATGCAGCTTCACAGAAGTATCAGTTAATAGTACATATAATGAGACACAATGGGAAGAAACCCTTTAAATGTTCTCAATGTCCTATGCAGCTTCACAGAAGTATCAGTTAATAGTACATATAATGAGATACACTGGGAAGGAACCCTTTAAATGTTCTCAATGTTCCTATGCAGCTTCACAGAAGTATCAGTTAATAGTACATATAATGAGACACACTGGGAAGGAACCCTTTAAATGTTCTCAATGTTCCTATGCAGCTTCACAGAAGTATCAGTTAATAGTACATATAATGAGACACACTGTGAAGAAACCCTTTAAATGTTCTCAATGTTCCTATGCAGCTTCACAGAAGTATCAGTTAATAGTACATATAATGAGACACACTGTGAAGAAACCCTTTAAATGTTCTCAATGTTCCTATGCAGCTTCACAGAAGTATCAGTTAATAGTACATATAATGAGACACACTGGGAAGGAACCCTTTAAATGTTCTCAATGTTCCTATGCAGCTTCACAGAAGTATCAGTTAATAGTACATATAATGAGACACACTGTGAAGAAACCCTTTAAATGTTCTCAATGTTCCTATGCAGCTTCACAGAAGTATCAGTTAATAGTACATATAATGAGACACACTGGGAAGGAACCCTTTAAATGTTCTCAATGTTCCTATGCAGCTTCACAGAAGTATCAGTTAATAGTACATACAAGGAGACACACTGGGAAGAAACCCTTTAAATGTTCTCAATGTTCCTATGCAGCTTCACAGAATTATCAGTTAATAGTACATATAAGGAGACACACTGGGAAGAAACCCTTTAAATGTTCTCAATGTTCCTATGCAGCTTCACAGAAGTATCAGTTAATAGTACATATAATGAGACACACTGGGAAGAAACCCTTTAAGAGGGCGCTAAACCCCCGCGCTGAGAAGCGTAAAAACTGCTTTGCATGGTCCAAGATACTGCCTTTATTTACTATCGTAAAATTATAAATGAAGTATCTATTTAAAGATAAAGACATTTTTGACTCAAATCGCTTTTTAAAATTTTCGAATTCTCCTTCATTTCGATGTTATAGGTTATTGAAGTTACCCAATATTCAAACTAGTGCCAAAATAAAACTGGAGCTGTTATAGAAATTTTAAAAAGCGATTTCAGTCAGAAATTTATCTAGTTTCAATTTAGTTTTGGTTTCAGATCGATATCTGTAAAGCTTTAGCCATAATATTGGACCGCGCAAAAGCCTGCATGGTAATTTATTGCTAAAAAATGCGGTGATTTGTGAGATCCAAGTGGCGAAAACCGGAACTTCTTAGTTGCGGATGGATTTTACTACTTCATCCATAAAAACCTTTCTTCATTTAACTTTACATCGATGGATGCAATGTAGGCTTACAACGACTGATATCAGTATTATTTTACAGACTGATTTTCTAACTTAGAGTTAGTCTATACTTTTGTATGGCTTATTTCGTTTAAATTAAAATGTGCATTCCCATGTGGTTCCTGATATAATCTAACCACAAAGTAAAGCATAAAACGTTTATTCGTAATGACAGTGCACAATATTTATTATGGCATGACAAATACTGTAATAATCATCTATGAACATGTCTATGAAATAAATCATATAAAATACATTAACCAATGCGTACAGTAAAAATATTAATTCAATGATTCCGGCTTGATCAAAGCAATAATTAATTCTGAGTCACTGTCTCTATAGTAGTGTGAAACTAGGGCTGCTGGCTCAATTTCCGGTTGTCAAAAATTTAAAGATAAGTTGGCCTGCGTCATATTAGAGTGTGACGTGGCTGAGGACGTCACGGGGACGGGAATTGATGACGTCACGATTTAAAGTTCAAGGTCATCCAAAGTAAGTTTTAAAAAAGAGATCTTGTACGAATTATTGTTTTCGTTACAACACTATTTTT
>JAQJVL010001991.1:0-15000 GCA_035578905.1 Stictocephala bisonia
AAGTCCCCATATTTTAACTAATTTTTAAACTGGCACAATTTACACTTCATTAAAAAAATTCGAAAAGTATGATTTTTTTTTCAATACGTGGGGACGGGAAATGTTTTTTATAAGAGTTTTACTTTTTAAAAAAAAAAGTTTTGATCGTTAAACAGATTTTCGGGCTTTATTTTTAAAATTAATATTGGACGTCGTGGTCCTTTATGAAATGTCGGTTTACGTTAAAATTTACGTTTTTGCGTAAGAAAATAAGAAAAAATTTAAAAAATTCTGAAAATTTAAAAAATTAAAGAAAACTTTCTTGTTAAATATATTTTTAAATTAAATGCTATTTTAAAGGGTTTTTGAGAAATCCGTTTTAAAAAATTGACGCCATGAAAATATTTGAATTTGGTATTTTTTTGCTTTTTTCTCGAAAAAAAAATTACTAAAATCATAAAAAACACTTTAAAATGAAATTTTTTAAATAAAGTCAATTAACGAGTAAAACAATGGTACGATTGGATTTTTCATAGGCCTCTTAGTTCTAAAAAAAAAAACTTAAAACGGAAAACACAAATTTCTGCACAGGACAGCATAGACTTTTGACACAACAAATTGACTATTTTTTAAAGACTCTTTGCCAAACGTTTAAAAAAGTAAAATTTTTTTGTATTCAGAAAATTGTATACATTTTGCAGGGATAAGCCCTTTGTATAATGGGAAACCTTATTAAGACACTTCTTTTTTAATAAAAGTCTGACAAAAGAAAAACAATTTTGTGCTAAAGGCTCTAAATAATCAGTCCAATTAGGCGCTTCTTAAATTTAAAATAAACCCCGTTAAATGCATTTTACTTTAAATAACTTCCCCTGTAAAAAACTGGATTAGAATGGTAACTTTCTTAGTTATTATTATATATAAAACAGTTTTTATTTGTGATCGAATTTAGAGTGGGGTAAAATATTTTATGCGAATTGAAATAAAATACAAAAAGCCAATTTTCATTTTTTTAAACCATCTGAGTTGCAATAAATCTCTAGTCGTTATAAAGCGATTGTTTGCTTTCTTAAGTGTCCCAAAAAAATAGAAAAGGTTATAAAAAATTAGCATTTTAAAATTTTTCCTAAAAAATAAGGCTGTAATTTTTTTCAATGTCCTAAAAATGAAGGGTTTTTAATTAGTTCAATGGTGGGGAATTTTTGGAAAAACTTAATTATTGTGGTATTTAAAACCGTGATTTACAAGAAAACTGCATTTAAAAACCTAACAAGAAAGTATTTAAAAAATCTTGTAACATGTTGTGTCTGAAAATAATAAAAACGTTCCAGTATTTAGTTATTGTATTTATAACCTAAACCAATGCGTAGGCAACAAAAACTCTCTGTTAAATTTGGTTCTTGTTCCCATTTTTGTACACTTCATATTTTTTTTATTTTTTGGAAACGAAAAGCTACTTATTATAAAAATCAAAAGGTTTTTTTGCAAAAGTTTTTTACCCCTTTTCCCTTAGGTTTTTTTTAAAGTAAAGCCTGAAACAATGTTCTCAAAGACCCAACCCCCTACAAAGTTACTCGAAGCCCAACCCCTCCTACCAAAGTTACCGAAGATCCAACCCCTCCCCCAATTTTACCGAAGAATCCAACCCCTCCTAAAAAGTTACTCGAAATCCAAACCCCCCCTACCAATTTCTCGAAGACCCAACCCCTCCTACCAAATTTGTTACTGAAGATCCCCCCCTCCTCAAATGTTACTCGAAGATCCAACCCCCCCTCCCCAAATGTTACTTGAAGCCCAACCCTCCTAAAAATGTTTAAAAGATCCAACCCCTTTCCTACCAAATGTTACTTGAAGATCAACCCCCCCCTCCCAAATGTTACTTGAAGATCCAACCCTCCTCCCAAATGTTACTAAAAGATCCAACCCCCCCTACCAATGTTTGAAGACCCAAACCCCCCCTCCCCCAAATGTTACTAGAAGCCCCAACCCCTCCTCCCAAATGTTCTCAAGATAAACCCCTTCCCAAATTTTTATTTGAAAAAACCCAACCCCCTCCTACCAAATTTACTAGAAACCAACCCCCCCTAAAAATGTTATTAAAAACCCAACCCCCTTCCAATTTTTTTAACTCGAAGATCCAACCCTCCTACCAAATGTTACTGAGAAGATCCAACCCCTCCTACCAAATGTTACTAGAAGATCCAACCCCTCCTACCAAATGTTACTTGAAGATCCAACCCCTCCTACCAAATGTTACTTGAAGATCCAACCCCTCCTACCAAATGTTACTTGAAGATCTAACCCCTCCTACCAAATGTTACTAGAAGATCCAACCCCTCCTACCAAATCTTACTAGAAAGATCAACCCCTCCTACCAAATGTTACTTGAAGATCCAACCCCTCCTACCAAATGTTTACTTGAAGATCCAACCCCTCCTACCAAATGTTACTAGAAGATCCAACCCTCCAACCAAATGTTACTAGAAGAACCCCAACCCCTCCTAACCAAAATCTCTACTTGAAGATCCAACCCCTCCTACAAATGTTATAAAAACCCAACCCTCCTCCCAAAAATGTTACTTGAAGACCCAACCCCTCCTCCCAAATGTTACTAGAAACAACCCCCTCCTCCCAAATCTTATTTGGAAGATCAACCCCCCCTCCAAAGTTACTTAAGACCCAAACCCCCTCCTCCCAAAGTTATTGAAGACCAAAACCCCCCTCCTACCAAATTTTACTAGAAATCCCAACCCCCTCCTAAAAATGTTATTAAAGATCCAAACCCTCCTCCCCAAATGTTACTTAAAGACCAACCCCTCCTACCAAATGTTACTTGAAGACTAACCCCCTCCCAAAAAAGGTACTAGAAGATCCAACCCCCTTCCCCCAAAAAGTTATGAAGATCCAACCCCTCCCCAAAAATGTTACTTGAAAAACCAACCCTCCTAAAAATGTTACTTAAAGATCCAACCCCCCTCCAAATTTTTGCTAGAAGACCCAAAACCCCTCTACCAAATGTTCTTGAAGCCCAAAACCCCCTCCTACCAAATGTTACTAGAAGATCTAACCCCTTCCTACCAAATGTTACTCGAAAGATCCAACCCCTCCTACCAAATGTTACTAGAAGATCCATTCCCTACCTACCAAATGTTACTAGAAGAGATCCAACCCCTCCTACCAAATGTTTACTTAAGAAGATCCAACCCCTCCTACCAAATGTTACTAGAAGATCCAACACCTCCTACCAAATGTTACTAGAAGATCCAACCCCTCCTACCAAATGTTACTAGAAGATCCAACCCCTCCTACCAAATGTTGCTCGAAGATCCAACCCCTCCTACCAAATGTTGCTAGAAGATCCAACCCCTCCTACCAAATGTTACTTGAAGATCCAACCCCTCCTACCAAATCAGCTAATTACTCTCATTATACGTCTGTAAAAAAATTGTCCTCACTAATCAACAAGACAGCAATATAGTTTTTCTTTAAAGTAATGAATATATGTATTTTATATATATGTACGGTATGTATGTGTAAACGTATACAATATGCATTTACTTTATTTTTTTTGTTTGTGTGTATATTAATTTATTTATTAATTCTTAAGACATATCAAGATACAGGTGAATATGGATTACGAATGAGTAATATGAGTGTAGATGAGCAAATGTAGTCTTTGTTACAAACTAAGGCCGACTATTCCTTAGTAAGTGTCACTAACTAATAACCCAATGACAAATGAACAGCCGGTGGCTATCGCTTATCCGTTTCAAAATGTGTTATGGCTCTGATTGGGATCGAACTGGGAAACTTTAGCTTATGAAGCTGGGCTTTAACTGACTTCGCTACCTAACAATTATTGTATATGCCTATAGTCCCTAAGTTGGTAAATAAATGCTATTGTGGAAGGTTTATATGTATTTGTACATGCTAATTTGTATGTATATATATGTATTTGTGTATGTTATTATGTACGTATGTATGTATTATTCATTAAGCATTAGTAAGACGCCGATCGTCAAGATATGGGCAAATATGAGAGGCGAATGAGTGTGATGAGTGTATATGAAAGGTGTAGTCATTATTACTAACTAAGGTCGACTGTTCCTCAGAAAGAGTAATTAAGCCGAGCAACCAAGGGAATTACAGCTTCGGATTCCGCGTAGTATTGACCTGATTTTCATGAAAACTGTTAAGCCTGATAATGATTTTTTTCTTACTCAACATTCGGTCACTGACTATCACCCAACACGGACACCCCAGACTTCTCTATCCAGGTAGATAGCAACCATTGAGCGGACGCCGTGTTGGTACTAAGAGGACCGAGCGTTAAACCTATAGTATGTATATGGTAATATAAATTACAGTAATATTATAAAACATTACTATATAACATAATATGTATATATGTTAGTATGTATGTATGCATGTGTTTACACAGTGATTTTGGCTTCAAGGCAGGTAGATTGAATAGATAGATTGAATCTACAGATGAATAGATAGATAGATAGTTTTTTTTTTGTAAAGGTTTTTGGATTTTCCTAAAGTTAACTTGTTATGATAACATTTGAGAGGGGGGGGGGGTAATCTCACAATGGGAATTTTTATTATTACTCCGATGGGTGGATAATTTGTTATCTTATCTAAATAGGTGTAATTCATTACGCTGGCATTAACCAATTTTAGAAATAAAAAAAAATCCAAATATATTATTAATGAGAGTTACCTAAATATATTTTTGACGCCGGTTACCTGTTTGATTAATTCATTGTTGTTAAAAATATTGATTCATTATTTATTATTTTATGTCTAAATTAAGGCAATTTCACTGTACACTGAAGTATTGGAGGCCTTCTACCCACCCTACAACTCGTTGAGTAAATCTCGAGAGACATAATGTGACACCGTTATCGGTGTTTGTACATCGAGTGTTGATTCAGTTGTGGCTGTCTTCACTTGAACATTCCTTTCATGAACATATGTTATACATGATACTTGGTATATACGACTGTAGTTGAATAGAACTTTCTTGCTCTTACAATGTGATATATCCACCTCGTATTAAGTATAAGATATTATACTGCATTAGAAGGACGTCCTAAGGCAGGCACAGAGCACTGAACAATTTACAATATCTATGTGCAAACAGAAAGGTATTTTTCTATGGGAGAGGAGACATTTAAAATTGTATTGCAGTACATTAGGAAATGATTAAACTATTTTTGTTCCTTGATTAGTAGAATGTTCATATTTGGCATTCAAAAATGTTAATGTAGCAGGCCCTTTATATAAGTTAAAGACATGTTTCATCTGGCCATTTATGTCACATGGAGACCTATGGCCAGGGGCGGACAAGGGAGAAAATTCGGAGGGTCTGGAGGTATGGAATTGTGATAACTATCAATCCAATATTACACTATTTATAACAAGCATCTAATTATATTTAACAGTATTTTAAAATTAATTAAAATTATTAGTATCAATTCATTTTTCATAGGAATTTTTAAACTTTAGAAGTGGGGTAGTACGTTTATGGGTGGGGCGGTGGGTCAGTACCACAGTACGTGTATGTGTGGGTGGGTGGGTCAGTACCCACAGTACGTGTATGTGTGGGTGGGTGGGGTCAGTAACCACAGTACGTGTATGTGGTGGGTGGGTGGGTCAGTACCACAGTACATGTATGGGTGGGTGGGTGGGTCAGTACTACAGTACGTGTATGTGTGAGTGTGTGGTTCAATACTACAGTACATGTATGGGGTGGGTGGGATGGGTCAGTACCACAGTGCGTTTATCAGTGTGTGGTTGGGTCAGTACCTCAGTACGTGTATGTGTGGGGTGGGTGGGTCAGTACCACAGTACACGTATGGGTGGGTGGGTGGGTCAGTACCACAGTACACGTATGGGTGGGTGGGTGGGTCAGTACCACAGTACGTGTATGTGTGGGTGGGTGGGTCAGTACCACATTACATGTATGTGTGGATGGGTGGGTCAGTACCACAGTACGTGTATGTGTGGGTGGGTGGGTCAGTACCACAGTACGTGTATGTGTGGGTGGGTGGGTGGGTCAGTACCACAGTACATGTATGGGTGGGTCAGTACCACAGTACGTGTATGTGTGGGTGGGTGGGTCAGTACCACAGTACATGTATGTGTGGGTGGGTGGGTCAGTACCACAGTACGTGTATGTGTGGGTGGGTGGGTCAGTACCACAGTACGTGTATGTGTGGGTGGGTGGGTCAGTACCACAGTACGTGTATGTGTGGGTGGGTGTGTCAGTACCACAGTACATGTATGGGTGGGTGGGTGGGTCCAGTACCACAGTACGGTGTATGTGTGGTTGGGTGGGTCAGTACCACAGTACATGTTTGGGTGGGTGGGTGGGTCAGTACCACAGTACGTGTATGTGTGGGTGGGTGGGTCAGTACCACAGTACGTGTATGTGTGGGTGGGTGGGTCAGTACCAAAGTACATGTATGGGTGGGTGGGTCAGTACCACAGTACATATATGGGTGTGTGGGTGGGTCAGTACCACAGTACGTGTATGTGTGGGTGTGTGGGTCAGTACCACAGTACATGTATGGGTGGGTGGGTGAGTCAGTACCTCAGTACGTGTAATTAATATGAACAAGATTACATTTGGAAGAATAATATTCAAGAAACGCTGCAAGTGAGCAATAAAATAACAGAAATTAAACTCTGCAACAGTAAAAATGAAAATCATAATTACACGTTTTATTTTTACTCAAGCGTAAACTAAAATGAAACATTTCAGTTTAATCGATAAGTAGACATTTTGGAGACGTTGAGCACCACTTCTATTGTCCATTTCACGTTCACCTCAGTGTGGAGTTGCCGTAAGAATGTAAATCAAATGAGAGTTACAGCGGTACTAGTCACTGTGAAAACATGTGCACACATTGTACGAATAAAAATAAATGTTATCTTAGTTTAAATATGAATTTATGTGTATTATATAATATATACATACAGTATTCAAATTCTTTATTGGTTATTTTTTAAATAATATTTTCTAAATGTATTTTTTTTATTCACCCCTACAGCCTACGATATTTGAGGAAAAATATTACAAATAAATATATTTTCTTACTTTATATCATTTGTTTGCGTTGTGAAGCACATTTTTTCTATTTATTTATAATTGTTATGTTTCCACTAATAAAATGAAAGTTTTGCTCTATTAATAACATGTGATAATATATACTCTTCATATTTATACAAATCCAACTTACTTAATAGATAAGGTTTAACCTTAAATAATTTTTTATACATATTATTATGTGTATGTAATATTATGTGCATTTACGTATTATTACACTCTTTTAAATTCACATTTTTCTTAAAATAACCGTTAAGTATTTTCACTTTCTTCCACATACGTAAACTGATGGCTAATTTAATAAATAATGCAAACAAAAAGTCTATAGATCAAGTTAATTACTATATTACTTAGTTGTTATTAATTATTATTAGTAATGTAATTATATATAGTATTTTTAATTAGTATTGGGCAGTTTTAAAATGAATTCAACGCCTGAATCGTGTCAACTGGCTTGTAGCGCCAACCTAGGAAACGCCACTAAATACAGCCTAAATAGCAACAAAGCGTTCTTCCATAAGCCCTATGTGGAAAGGAAGAATGTACCAGAGGGGAATGTGGAATGGAGAATAGTAGAAGTGCAACAGGTGAATATTAGGGTCAAGGTCATAGCGGCGCGAAGTTGTTGTGCTCAATGTTCCGTTATCCCAGCTCCCAGGGAAGCCTTTCTGGAAATACTCACCTTAACTCCGAGTTTGATATATCTAGTTATATGCTTGAAGATATATGGCTGGATTGGAATCACTCGCTCACTCACTGACATAAATGTTAAGGCACTTTCCGGCGTCCCACCCCTATCATATATACTTGAATTGAAGCTCTCGGTCTGAAACCTCCAAGAAAATTCTCAAAAGTTTATTTTATTTTTCTCTCATAAACAAGATGTCTGTCTACCTTTCATAACAAGAAAACTGCCCCAGTATATTTCTTGTGGAAAAATCGCAAAAAAGGAGTACAGTATTTATGACCTAACTTAAGAAAAAGCTTCAGTACAATGTTCAAAAACTCACAGTTCTACACGCGTAACAAACGCGTACCAGTAAACCCTCGATTTAATGGACTATATGGGATAGGCTCTCGTCCGTTAAAGCCGATTGTCCATTAAATCAGGGTGAACTCACCTCAAGCTGTTATGAGATTGCCCCACCTTATTAAAAACTAACTGTGATGCTGCCAGCTAATAGTTAACTCAAAGATTAATAAAATATACAAATAAGTATTGTATGGATGTGATTAACCCACACATTGTATAAATTACAATTTTCATATAAAAATTCCTTAACCTTAATTTCGTGATATATAGAATTTTGATATTGTAATGCAGCTGTAAGTTGTCCATTAAATCCGAAGTACGTTAAACCGGAGTCCGTTAAATCGAGGGTTTACTGATGAATTTCAGTTTAATAACTGAAATATTTTGGGTATCGGGGGCCAAACAATTTTTGAAATTGTAAAGTTTTTCAATACTGATGTTATCTTATCAAGTGGGGTATCAATTTAAAGCTAATTTTCTCCTGAATCCAAATATACCATCAGGTTTTGAAAAGGGCAAATAATAACGGGTATATACCCCCAAAACAAAAAAGATCTCTCGCATGCTAGACCACATCAACCCTCCTCTAATTTTTACACCCAGCATCCGATGACTCACAATTGGGAAAAATGTAGGAAGGTACAGATTTATTGTTTAGTGTGAATTAAAAGCCTTTTAGTTTTTAATTGGGAAGTACTTTTTACTGAATACTAATATCAAAAAACTAAGTTATTAGGACAATTTTAACTAATAAAAACTATCAGGCCCTATTTGTGATTCATCTAGACCGGAAACAAATTAGCTTTGGGGCAGGAAGGAGCCAAGCACTCAAGATATACAATGTTGCCATGTTATGTTCTCCTCAGAGGTAAAGTTACAGTGGTTTTAGAATAATATAGGACTGTAACGTTTACACTCCCATAATATACAATTGATATACTATATATTATATTAATATTTTAGTTTTATAATTGCATATTTTTTATATAATATAACCATTGATTTTACTATACATAGAAGATGGTTCCATCCAATGTTAAATATTGAGGCACGGAATATGGGAGCGACCGTGCTGTAACCTGTCGTCAATCAAATTAAAGAGGTCGAAATTGCCTCCAGTTTCGACTGTTCGGTTGCACAACCTGTGAGCAGTAAAGGAAACTATTCACTCCCTCTCATTCTCCCATTCTCTCTTCTTTCTCTTAAGACGCTCGACCGGAAGTACTTGTCTACTGTCGCCCCTCCACCTGTCTACTGTCGCCGATTGGCCTTGATAGTGGGTCAAAGTGAGATATTATTCCTTGCTGTGGTTTGTCTTGCACGGAAAGGAATCGCGATCTTTTATTTAGGCCTTAGGGGTTTGTGAATATGAAAAATGTTAGGGGACATATTTTTGTTATTTTGTCAATGTAAATAACAGTGTGTTATAGATGTTTAGTTAAAACATTATGCATTATCTAAAATGATGTAAATACTGTTTGTATTATAAGTTTATTGATATTTTAAGTAATTGTATATTTAGAAGTAGCAATGGCGGTAGTTCTAAATTGTTAAAGGATAAATTGTTAAGTCCCTGGATAACACCAAACATTTTACATAAATTTGAGAGACGTAAAAAAGTATATAAAATTTCTACGAGAAGACGATATGACAGAGTTTTTGAAAATTATTTTGCAAAATATACTAATGAATTAAATAATGTGATTAATTTTACAAAAAACAATTATTATTCAACATTATTAGAAAACTGTAAAGGTGATGTATCTGAGCAGTGGAAGGTAATTAATAACTTAACAAGTGGTTTTTCAAAGAAAATAGTTGAGCTAATTGAATTGCCAAACGGCGAAGTAATGCGTGAGCCTTCCGTCATTGATAAGATAAACAATCACCTTATCACAATCCAGTCTAGCCGTCCAGACGTTGTACATTCCAATACCCTTCCACCTTTACGAACTTACTATCAACATTCATTCTTTATAACTCCAACAGATTTAGATGAAATTAAGAGTATTGTTAAGCTTTTAAAAAATAAAAAAATAACTGGCTCTGACCAAATTAATGTACATTTACTGAAAAATATAATCGATGAGATTACCAGTTTTAGTTCACTTAATAAACAGTAGTTTTATCAAAGGCATTTTTCCTGAGAGCCTGAAGTTAAGTTCAGGGTACCTATTTTGAAGGACAATAACTCTATAAAACTAGATAACATAATACCTATCAGCTTCTTATCTGTATTCTATAAGGTTTTTGAAAAAACAATGATTAAAAGGCTCCATAGTTATTTATCTAAGTTAAATTTTCTAAATCTACGTCAATTCGGTTTTATGAAAGGAAAGTCAACTGAGGATGCGTTATTAGGAGTATCAGAAATAATTTATAACAATTTAACTATTCATTAACTTATCATCCGTCATATAGTTCACATTTAATACTAGAATAATTAATCCTTTATATTATTGAAATCATTATTCATTTTTTATTCATTTTTTATTAATTTAAGTAATTAAAGCTTCTTGTCAATATTGCATTGTATAATTATTGTTGTATTTTTAATTATAAATGAATATTCCTTTTTGTTTAAAAGTAAATTGAACTATTTGTCATACATACCACAATATTAAAATCTGCTTCCGGGTCACGCCGTGGACAGTGAAATGTGTGTGGTAGGCCTACCGAAAGTTTTAATATTCGTTGTTTTCCTCGTGTGTGAACTGTGTTTGTTGAGTTTTAATTAATTTGTGATGCGTCCCACTTGGACTTATTTGTGTTCTTTAACCTAAAGATGCCGTCCGTATTCACGGCGAAACGTGTAGTTGTTATCACCATCACACGCTGTGAACTGTTTGACGGAAGGTAAAGTAAACCTATTTTAGTCTATACCACAATTGGCATTTTATTCTTTTTATTTGATATAAAGAGATGGAGATAACGAGAAAATATCTGCTGTATTGATGATTTCAAAAATAGTGGCGGAGTCATAAAATGAAAAAGAAAAAAAAACATACACGCACACAATTCGGTTCTTCAGTCGCGTTGCCGAAAATCGTGTAATAGGCCTACCTCACTCTCTGGCCGTTAACGAGTTGCGCGCAATCCTACCTGCGTTAATTACGATGTCCCAAGAAGGCCCCAAACCAGTACTTGAGTTGCGCGCAATACCGATCTCAGGTAGTCTGTCCAGTCTTGGCCGCTCAAAAATGCAACTTAGACCACAAGCTGTGCTATAGAAATATTTCCGTAAATATCACAATCCACCAAAAATAATTTGAATTGTGTCACTGGTCTGATTCCGAATAGCACCAAACTTATACTACAAAATAAGCACATATCTGCTTATTCTGTGCTTATATTTTCTTGGTTATTGGTAAAATACATAATAATTATCTATATCAGTTGAACTTGTTTCCAAGATGACAAAATCAGGATTTGATTTTTCTTTAACAATTAAAGTGTGACAATATCTGAATTGATTTTGGGCTTGAGTTTGATAAAAGTTTGATATCATTTATGTAGTAAAATCAATTATATAACTCAGTTATAAAGTTAGAGGAGTTTTGGTCATGAAGTAGGTCAGAGAATCAGCGATGCCAACCTAAGGAGAATTTCCCTAGATTTAGGGAAGTTTTGAAGATCCTAGGGAATCAGGAAAAATAAAGCAATATTTAGGGAAATATAGGCAGTCTTGCAAATAAATACTTAATATATATTTTAAGTAAATATAAAATGTATTGAGGTATGATAAAACCTTAATATTTGGATTCTTCACACTATAAAAGACTTGGGTTAATTTCATATTGCATTCAGGGTAATTTCCCGGTATGTAGGGAAGACAGTAATGATATAGTGTAAACCTTTATGGTATGTTTATCATTTAAATTTGAAATCTAGATCTGGTTATCAGTTTCCAGTCATGCTCATCTCATCGTAACAATCGTGATAATGGTGGAAAAGCATAATTTCCCATCCGCCACTTTGTTTTACTAAACTGTCGATGTAACATTCATAATAAGCGACTTAAAACCCCCCTGGTTACTAATTTTCAATAAAATATATAATGTATTTTTTCGATTTACTCCATTCGATTTACTGCTTTTGTTTCTTATGTAATTTAACCATTTCTTGACTTTACAATTAGTATGTTTACTATGTAATTTAACCATTTCCGGACTTTACAATTAGTATATTTCTGGTGTTGAGACATTTCTTAACAAGTTGCAAAAGGTTTAAAATCGAATTATCTACTTTATATTTAATCAGATTTTTTCTAACATTTTATACCTGGTTTCGTGTACTAATATAGAACTTGTTTTCGCTATTCTATTATTTGTTCACTGGCACCTAAGCAAAATTCGTGTATCTAGGGAATTTTTGAGTAATCTAGGGTAATTTAGATTGTTCAACTAGGGAAAAAACAAAGCTAGGTTGGCCAGCATTCCTTCTTCCTTGTGTTGTTGTGTTATGGTTTGGTTAATGCCTTGAAGGAAAGTGGGCACTGGGCAATGATGTTTATTGATGGTTATGTTGGTGTTTTTATATATGATTTTTGAAGTAGACCTTATCATTGTTTTTAACTGAAAACTAGAGCAAGTTTTTTCAGTTCCATTGTAAATCGGCAAACTGTAAGTTAATTAAGATAAAATTGCTTTCACCAGAGATCCAAGTACAAAAGTGTTCCAAACTACAAGTGGTAGTGTTAGGGTTTTGTAATTTTCGGTATGTAGGCTTAGGCCTATGCACTCTTCATAAGCTTCTCAAATCTGGATAGTCTATCACTACAGGGTAATTATCCAATTGGTAATTATTGGAAAGAACATATTATGCCTTTTTTTCTAAAAAGAACTCACAAAATGGGCTAATTTAGTGAGTAGGATTATGTTAAAGAGTTTAGGGGGGAATGTATTTTTGTATTGCAAAAGTAAAATATTACATACCAAGAGGAACAATAGAAAGATATCATTTTACTAAAATATGATGTTGGTGCTCTAATTGTTGTATGGCATTTTGTCTGATCAAGGTTATGAAATGTGCCCGTTTTGATAAGGTTATTTTTTTAGGTTAGATTGGGTATTGATAGGTTAGGTTTACTTTTTTAAGGCAAGGAGGTTCAATACAAAATTAAATGGTTTATTATTTAGTTTCTGTAAACCTAACCAAAACCTAACATGCTCTGACCAAAACCTAACAAAGTAACCAGAATCTAACAACCCAACCTAACTAAGCCTAACATAACCTAACAATATAACCTTATGAAACGAGCATATTTCTCGCTCTAATACAATTAATAGTTTTCCGATCGCATAACCCCTTTGTGCATTCATGATCAGGGCATAAAATATGTGCATAAATAAAAAAAATCCTTTTTTCCACATTTTCAAAATGTTCTGGCTTTTCCCCCTAATTTTTTTTAAATAGCTAAGGTTACTTTCAAAATTAGCCCATTTTATGAGTGATTTGAGAAAAACATTAGAAATATGCATAATTTGCCCTTTTCAATGATTACCACACATATTCTAGCCCCTACATGAAACTCTGAAATTAAAAAGAAATTGTATAGACATTGAGGATCAAGAATTGTTATTGTCGTAAAATATTTATAAAATTGCATTGACAATGCCAGAGTTATAACTAAACTTATGTTATGCCAACTAAACCAAAATCTGGCAGGCAAAAATTCCTTTACTAGCAAGCCATTTTTATGCATTATGCAAGCATATTTTTTTAAATCTTTAAAAAAGTAAATATAGATATAATATCTTTTGGGGTGTATTATATATAATTTTGCACAGAAATTTCAAGAGAATATTTTACAAAAATGGCATTTTATAATTTTTTTTTTATTTTTATAGAATACGGTAGGCCTAATTTAAAAATGTTGGTTTCATAAAAACCAAAAACAGGGAGATTGCCCTTTGAAATTGTAAAACTTAATGTAGTGCTAATTGATTTGGATATCATCCATAAGTTTATTAATTTGACCTAGTTTTAGAAAATATAGATTTATCTATATTATATCTGGTTGTTATATAACTGCAACAATGCGCGAATGCACTATTTTGTTTCCATGGTCGCACTATTTTTCAACAATTTATTATAAATACGTTTTTGTACAAATCATTTTACTCACAATTAACAGGAGAGCAGTTTAGAACATAAAAATTTATATGTTGTTGGAAATTCTTTTTATTTTGTTTTCACTATTTTTTATACAAATGGTACAAAATGTTTGATGACTTGCAGTTTACGTTAGAGCTGCCAACATGACATTGTAAAATACTCCATTGATCTAAATTCTCCCTCTCTATGCAATGGTATAAGAGTCACGTCGATTACAGCAATATGGCCAATAAGTAAAATATTGGCTGCATGCAAAATAGTCCAATTTTCGGGCGATGCCAGAGTATGAGTTAATTGTTACTCTATCCTTCTATTAACACAATATATAGGATAGAAAAAATTATGGAAACGCTTTCACAACTTTTGTATGATTTCACTTGTAGAATCATACCTACTTTTTACACCATTAGTGACATTTCATTTTTTCTGGGGTACGGCTCATGAGGAGTTAAACAAAGATGTTCTATATAAATTAAGCCTAGGTCAAGTTTGGTATCAAATTAAAGGTATATTCAAGAGAAATTAACTGCGGCAAAATTGACTTTGAAAGGTTTAAATCCTTTCCAGAATAGCGGCAATTTGAACTTCATGACAAACAAATTGAGTCATTTTGTTTTTGTGAAGTAACTAATTTACTTTTGCTAGTATATTTTATGTCGGTTATGTAAGATGGCATCAGAATATTGTTGTTACAAAATATTTTTAGTTTACCTTGATATTTGCTGGATCAAAGTAAAAAGGGATTTTGCTAGCT